>JAODKF010000126.1:23517823-23529990 GCA_026779585.1 Mormyrus proboscirostris
CAGGCTTTCAGTGGCGCGAGCTGAGGTCCCCCCCCCCCCCCCTCTCCTACTTTTGAGGACTGGTCTGTCTCTCACAAACCAGAATCAGGCTCTGAAAGGGCAACTGACCCACATGCTGACATACCATTGATGTGGCGTGCAAATGAGCGATAGGTGACCGTCACGCAAATGTCACGATTTTTTTATGCAGGCACCCCATGCTGCTCCTGGCATGATGCACCTTCCCATGTCACTCATACCAAAATCCACCAGTAACTGAAAAGAAGGAAAAGTCATATGCACACACAGGATGGTCTAATTATCTAATCACTGGAACGATCGCAGACAATGACGCGACCTTTGGGCCGACCTGCCAAAATGAAAGGACGCTTCACAATGAGGATGTTCCGCAATGCCTGTTTAATACTGACCTAACCTGCGGCAGCCAGCTTGACAAACCAGGCCAGTGACAAACAGGCAGACAAAAACCTGGGGGTTGCTGTTCTCAAGTGTTTGGTCTGATTAAAACGGCAACGGTTTCGTTTCCCCTTACTTGTGATTCCGGCTGACTGGTTTATTCGATTTAAATCGAATGGAGCAATACGATTCAAAACAATAGATCATTGGATTTTTACAGCTGTTATTCTAGTCAGGGTCAGGGTTCTAGGGCGACACGGTTGTGTAGTGGAGACTCGTTCATCCTGAGCTTAACTGAGACCAAATCAACTGAAATTAAGGTTTAAATTGGGGAGGATATTTAGAAATGGCGCACTCATCCGTTTATTACTGCAAGGCTCTACACAAAAGCATCATTTGATTTTCCATTAGCAATAAGAGCAGCATTTTGCGGTTTGATTTCCTTCAGGGTCCACACCAGTTCCCCTTTTACCTTCACCCACGCCGCTTTGCAATTAAGTGGCACTAAGGAATTCTGGGGATCAGCAAGTTGAAAGGCGCTTTGCACTTCAATACGACAGGAAAATACAGCATCACACTAGAGGAATATTGGACACTGACTGACACAAAAGTGCTAAGAAACAAAAAGCAGACTGATGTGAGAATCAGGTTTACTGGAAAATGCAGTGCGTTCAATGGCTCTTTAAAAATAAAAGATTTAAGGACACAGAAAGGCAGATACCATCACAAAGCCAGCAAAAAACAAACCATAATCCTTATAATCAAGGACTGATTTACAGCAGGCTTGATAAATGAGAAACACCAAGCTATTTTGGCGATAGAAAAAAGAAAATTCACTCTAAAACTGCCATAGCTTAGCACTTCAACAGAACATACTTAACAATCCATATGTAATTTACACTTCATTGGAATGAATCAACTCGCAGGAACACTTTAATAAGGGGAGGCACTTTAAAAGTTGTGTAACTTCACATTAGGGTTGGGGAAGCTGTTCCATTGAGGGCCGGAACGGGTTTTTGGGACGGCCTCTCAATCAGCCAAATAACAGTGGGTCCCCAGAACTCAGTTGAGAACCACTGTTTTATTATTGGCTGATGGAGAGATCATCCCAAAAACCCACAGCGGCCCTCCGTGGAACAGACTCCCCACCCCAGCTCTACATAAGGCATATGCCCTTTCACACAGATACGGTAAAGCTTCATACACTCACAAATATGTAAAATTTCAAATCACTGTCTTATAATACTAGTAATATTGTAATATTTGTAAATTTTGTAACTCAATTCTGAATAAAGTTCTAAATATCAATAATGCAAGTTTTACATTTGACTCCTCTCTGAATAATAACGTTAGCTGACTAGACAAAAGATGGTCTAACATGAACAGCAATAAATACTTACAACATTAAGAATTTGTCAAGTGAATATATTTTATAGAACCGCTTGACAAAGATGTTGTTAATATGGTGCAAATGTGTATTTAATAGTAGAAGACAAATGTCCTGAAGGTAAATTTAATGTAGCAGCGGGTGGGTAGTTGTAAGGAACACGCACCATCATTAAACTATGTAGAGACTGAGTCCCAATAAGCCAGTATGTGTTCTGTCCAATATTCACCCTGCGCTGGGTTGCCAGTTAACCCGTGCTGTTGTTTTTAACCCAAAATTCTTTAGAGTGTACATTCTGCAATGTACAAGGCACATTTAAAACACATACAACCATGTCATACATGAACAAGCATTCTGAACAAGTATTCATGAAAATCCCATCTTCATCTATGTGGAACAAACCCTAAAAGCTTAGGGTTAGTAACCGACAAACCGGAGGATACCTCAGGCAACACGCACCCAGATGGCCGTTAGAGTATTTACAGATTACAGGCTGCTTCTGTTTTTACCAGAAGCCTTTATGTTAATTTTCTGTTAAGACTCATCTACAAATGTGAGGACTAACACTTCAGTTTTGCAGCTGAGAAGGAAGCATGACATATACATACAGACACGAGGAACAGAAGTATGTACAGCATAAGAACAAGGCACGAGGTATCATGAGCAGTCAATGTTACAGGCTGTACTGTACTAAACCTTAACAGAAGTTTACACTACGGTAAAAATTCACACTGAGGGACCCTGTAAAGGCATGAGAAACCACAGTATTTTCCATTCCGTTTCAAACAAATGCAGCTCCTTTGATTTTCAGTTCAAACCAGAAGTGTTACACACACACAGCAGCAGCCGCCCCCCCACACACACACACACACACACACACACACTTCCCTCTACAAAACCACCGCTCTTAAAATGCTGCACTGTACAGGAGCTCCCCGCTAACCAGCCTGCGCTTTAGCTCTCCCCACAGCAGGTGGCGCTCTCGTGTCGACCCCTTCATGATGCCACGGTTCTCCTGTGCACGGCGCGACAGGTATGGTATGACTTCATTTACTGGGCCATAGGGCACATACTTGTACACTGGAAATCCAGCCTGGCCTGTATTTAGAAGAAACAAACAACAACATGGTCAATACTGAGAGTACAAGGGAAAAATCACCAGCAAACACATACTGAAGACAATAAGTATGACCGTACAACTACCGTATGTGGGTGGAAGAAAAAGCAGGCTTTAATTAATGTAATTAGAATTTTATAGTAATCTCAGCATGTTTCAAGATGGTGACCGAGGGTATCAGAACTCTGGGGCTGTGTAGGAGTAAAACACACACACCGTCTGCAACTTCTGAAATCTCTCAGCATCTCATCTGTGTTGGATTGGCTGTGGGCAGTGAGGTGAGCCTAAGCTGCCTATCTGACTGGACAGCTGCTGTCCCTGGCTCCCCAGGGTAAAGTCAAAAGCGTAACTGGCAGCTGTAACTACCCCTGTTACTCACTATGGCTGCCAACCGGAAGGCCTGAGCAGAAACTCACCAAGGGGAAAGCTGATCTGGTCACACATGCCCAGCAGCTGACCAAAGTAGACTTTGTTCTCCGTAGGAGAGAGGCCCATCTCGTTCATCCTAAACGGGAAAGAAGGACCAGTGGAGAGCTTCAGTACTGTTTCCTGTAAGATCACTCTGTTACTGAGAAGTAACAGATGGAAGAAGATCTCTGATGTGGAGTCTCACCTCTGCAAGGTGAACTTGACAGTGTCTTCATTGTGAGAAGCCACCATAATGTTGGCTTTCCTCCTGTGCTCAATCTCCTCCAGCACAAAGTCCAGACACCTTCAAGGAAAAGGGTCATCACACTGAGCTATGCAAAGACATGGTCAACGTTTGCCAGCACAAGACAGAGGCACCATGAAAACCCACCCTTACCTGTGGTACATCCGGTTGGTGGCCTCATAATCAGGGTTAATGGGGTCCTCATATCCAACCTCCGCCGCCCGGTTCCTCTCCTGCTGCATGTAGGCCCCACGCACCAGCTTAGCCCCAAAGTACCAGCCCTCCCGCCGGGACAGCTCCACATCCACAGATACATTGTCATAGGCCTCCTGGGGGGTGTGGAGTGAGGAAGGAGGTTGTGCTTAGTCAGGACAGAGCTAAACACCCACAGGGAGCCTGATACCGTCACAGTCTAAGGTAACGAAAGCCAAAATGATGCATCATGAACCATTTGCTGTATTTTCTGACCCCACTAGATGGTATTCTCTGTTCAGAAAAGGGCTCAAAGCATGCCCCAAAGTAAACCAAGAGCACCATCTAGTGGGGTCAGAAAATACAGCAAATTCAAGGGAGAAGCTAGACACTAACACAGACCAGCTATACACTGCCTGGAGAGGGCTCACCTTGAGATAGCACTGGTAAGTGTTGAAGATGATGGGCTTTTCCTTGTTGAAAATCCTCTGCATCTCCAAGGTCAACCTGCTGATTGCTGGCTGGAAATAGGTTTGTTCGGCGTCCACCATCAGCCTGACACCTTCGCTCAAGGCGTGCTGGAAAGCATAGCCTCATTCACTACAGCTGCAGCCTCATTCACTACAGCTGTAGCCTCATTCAGCAAGTCGGGTTGGTTGGAGTCCTCAACTGATGTATGATGGGTTTAACTCAGATCATCACCATATGGAACCATTTAACCAAAACAATGCCAACAGACTGTGCTCAATACTCTTTTACTCAAAAAATTCCTAAATATTGTACTCATACCTATGCATCATACTATAACAACTGCAACCAATCAATCTGCACCTTGGCAAGTACATCAATCCTCTGCAGCATCCTCTTCATCTGCCTCTCCTCCTCGTCCGTGAATTTGCTAAGCAGCGGCTCCAACTGTCCAGTCTGTGGATGATGCAAAACCAGTGAGTGTTACTCCTCTACCACCCTCTACAGGTAGGGTTAGGGTTAGCAATCCTGTTTAAATTGAAATTAATGCACGCTTGAGGGAACTGCAGATTGCAGTTTGTATATGTAAACAAAGAGCATACCTGAAGATTAGGAACAACCAGCAGATTTGAGATCTTGGTCCTGTCATTAATCAGACTGTTCCAGTCCAGCAAGTCTATAGTCCTGCAGGGATGGCAGATGACACAGAGTTAGCATTCAGTGAAAGTGTACGCTCAGGTCCACACAGTGCCACACATCACACGCCAGGCCAGCACAGATGTGCACGTGAACATGTATGCAGGTGGCGACATACCCAGATGATCCCAGTTTCTCCCCCGTGAACCAGTTGTGGAGATCTTCCTTGCCGGCCACTCCCAGCTTCGCCAAGCTGTCCTGCAGAGACCATGAAAACAGGATGTGTCATTTGTGGAGTTGGGGGTCACTGTCAGAGCTGCGATGCCCAGGAATGACAACACAGGAGCCGTCATAAAAGAGCAGCAATAAAACAGAAAGCCATGCACGCCACACTGAAGACTGGGTGTGTCCGTGTCAGACTGTTCACCTAGACATGACTCACTCACATGTCCAGCGAGTTACGAGGTGAAACTGGTCGGCTTTTACTCCCTGACAAATCTTTTAACAAGTTCCGAGTTTTACATTACTGGTTATAAAAAGCAATAGAATCATGCGGTTTCATAAAGACTGGTTATTAAACCATACATGCATAGGGCAACTTCAAATTTATTTCAGTCTGGAAAAAACAGGTTATTGGCATTTGTGATTTGATCACGTGAAAACTTATCACTTTAAATTAGTATTTGCTTTTCTATGTGGTGGCCATAATGATCGACTATGTACTGCTGACAAAGGGGGTTAAACAATATGTTGTTATCTGCCCCCCCCGACTTGACGTGTGCTTTTCTTAACCACATCAAGATAGTGTGGACAAATCAAATCAAACTCCCTGCAGGAGCTGGCCGGGCGAATGCCCAGAAAGCTGAGGACGTGTGCGGAATCTCGAGGTTCCCAATGCGGCAGAAGGGTGTAACACGGGCCACGTACCTGCAGCTGCTCCAGCTCCAACCTCTGCTCCAAGGCCTCCAGACCTTCCTTTCCCTGCTGAGCCGCCAAGAACCCGAAGAAGCGCCTCCACTTCACCAGCACCTCTGAGAACTGGAGCTTTGGTGCCAGAAAGGACCAGAAGTATACTGGGAATACTGGGGAAACGCATCAACTCACCCCAGCTCCAGCCCACCCCCCTCCCAAACTCACCAAGAACTGAGGCCTTCCTAAAGCGGTCAATTTAATGGCCGAAAAACCATCCTCAGAGCTTCCACCTGGGGAGGAGAAAAGATTACACTGTAAAATGAGTGTCAGATTTTATATTCATGCCACTCACAATTTTTTGCAAAACTGCCCAGCGAGTTTAATTACCACCACACTTCAAAAGACTCAGGCTTTTGGTTTGGTTTAAAATGGCCAATCAGGTGTGGAAGAAAGAGGTGACAGTGACTGGAGGTCACCTCACCTGAGGCACGGATGCAGTTGCGGAAGGTCTCCATGTGCTGGTCACATTTAGACTCGTCAGCGTAGAAGTAGGTGCGGGCGCTGGTCACTCCCCCTCGCCGATCACCAAACCGCCGATGTGCCTGGTACTGCTTCTCACGGTGCTCCGTGCCTGCGGGGACGAGCGTGAAGGGTAATCAGAGCCACCTGCTGACTGGAGTCTGTATGACATCCGAAAATTCGGACAGACCTTATGGTTTACTGCTGTTTGTATTGCAATATTAAGAAACATGGCAAACAATTCAAAAGACTGACACTGACAATTTTAATCATGGAGAAAGAGGGAAACGGAAAGCAAAAGTGACACTGTACATTTACAGCTGCTACTCCAGGCTTCACCCCAAAGAAGCTATGTCAATCCCTCCCTCCCACCCCAGAGAGAAAACATAGCAGCTGCAACCCTTTTTAGGGGGAGTGGGGGTAATGTAAATTCCCAGCAATGTGCCCCCCTCTCAAATATCCCTGGTAAGCGAGCCCCCCCTGCTCTTTCTGATCGCCAGTGGTCTTCCTCAGCTCACAGAGCCGTGAGTACATCTGGTACCCACTGCTGTTTCGGTGGACAGAAGAGAGAGCAAAAGACTGACACCCGCGTAATTTGGGGAGGCTGGAATGTACTGTACACGCACTATCCTGAATAGTGCCATGTTCTCTGAAATACTCTGAAACAATAAGAACATGGAGGGTGTCACTATAATCAATCGTATTTCAATTGACCAATTTCATAAAAATCGTTTATAATTACACATACCTGGGCTTGTTTTTTCCACTTCAGACATACATGAACTGAAAACAGAGAGTAAAAAAAATGTGTTAATAAAAACTAAACTAACAAAATGAACATTCGAACATTCAACTTGTGTGACACTGAAGTGACACAATTGTGCTTGTGACACAAGTCATGTTAAGGTCAAATACCTGATAACCACCAACTGCAGTCAGTGGCGTCAGCCTTTTTGCCTACAACATTCAGACGTCACCTTGGCAATGTAGCTGCCAAGGTTACATTCCGAAAGCTGATCTCCTCACTGGTCATCTGACCGCAGTCGGTGGATGACTACCAATGATGACCAGACCAATACAGGGCAGGAACTGAAAGCCTCCTCTGAAAAGCTAACACTGCTTATCAGCAGATAAGCAGTCTCCCACAGCCATCGCATTCAAACCTGACCTCAAACATACTTGCTATCTACGGTTAAAAGAATCTGGCAGAGTCAGCCCTGAATCCTCATAAACTACCTTTAAGCGGTTTTAGGATTAAGTGAAACCCTGGAAGGTGAGGTTGGGCGTGGGAGATCCTTACAGCTACTGACATTCCTGCCTTAATATCCAAATACTTAGATTTACGTACAAGCAATCACATGTTTTCACTGATGCTCAAAAAAAAAAAAAAAAAAAAAAAAAAAATATACACAGCACCCGCCAGCTTCCTGGATTTAATCCTGGGTCATTCAGGACAAATAACCTCAAAGCAAAACAGCAAGTGGCACTAAAATTCTGAGAAATGCTGTTCAGGTCTGTACTGGGTTTTAAATTCAGCTCTTTGTTTGTGTCAGTGTGTGTGCAGATCCTGCCTGCCAGCGCGAAGCAGTAACATTACGCAACAGGCCCCCACCCTCCAGCAACAAACCGCCTCAGAAGTGCAACTCGTATTTCATCGCCTCCCAAGCAGCCGTAAGGGACTTCCTTAAACAGAATCAGCCCTTTCCATCAGCCAATAAGATGCAGGGGGCCTTGCCCTGAGCAACCAATGAGATCACTACAGCAACTACACCAAGTCTCAGAGGCTGAAAAAGGGGGAGTGTGTCATTAGGCCTATTGAAGATGTGGTAGGTGTTTGGGGGGTGTGTTCTGCAGCCAAGAGCGCAGTGAAATTTGAGTGTGATTCTATGGCGCCCGTTTTCCCATCAGGCCCAAGGAAGACAGCCTCTCAAACACAACGTTCAACTTGAATTCTTTCCAAACTAAAAGTACAGCATGTGTCCCATTTTAAGCCTACCTAAAAAAACAGTTTGGCAGTGTTACATAAAAAAAGTCCTGCCTCTGTCTCTGTTAAAGATGTTAGTGTCCATTTACCCTCTAATCAACATCTAATCATGATCACAGTCACTACTGTACAGGAAACACATAGAACTTCTCTCTCTAAATTTTTATTTACGGCTTTAGCAAGTAGAAAATAGTTAACTGAATATTTCGGGCGTACCCAAAACTAATTTATTTGCAGAACAACATTCTTCCTTGGCCTGGATAGAGAACATGCTGGATTTCAGAGGAACAGCTCAGCACAGTATGAATATGCTGCCTGAAATGTAAACTCGACAGCAGCGTGGGACGGCAGATTTCACAGCATGGAAGACATCTCCGGTGACTTTGCAGCACAGCACTTTCGGGTAACGAAGATACTTACTCCATCTCCTTCTTCTCAGCCTCTTCCTGGGTCAGGTCCTCCTCCACGCTGTAGTCCAAGACCGACCCCACGCCAAAAGCCCGATTCTTTTGGACCAACGGCTTGATAGCCTCGTGGTCTTCCCCAGCCACAAACTGCCCGTAGAAGGTCATTTTCATCAACCTCTCAAACATCTTCTGGCCTAGGAGCCTTCTGGTCATGTCCATAAGCTTTGCAGGAGAAAAGAGGCACATCTTATGTGTGCCTGTATAATATGCAATATTTCTCCAAGCAAAGGTGTAGATACATTTCAAAATATATTTATCTGGATTGTTATACTGAAGAGTTTCACCATGTCTATCTGTTGACAAACATTTCAAATCTGCAAGTAACTACATTTTATAACTTTCCAGATTCATCAGACTTCTGGGTAATTGCTTAGTTATAAACGGACCCGCCTTACGTGTATAGTAAGGTCACGATAAAGGCAGATAAATACGCGATCGGGGAGACCTCATAACAGGCTCATATGATGCACTGGAAACTCATCTATGCAGAAACACAGAAGGACTGGATTTTGTCTCCGCAGGAGTAACACCGACGAATTTCAGATACGTTTATCAGTAACGATAGTTAACACGACAATAACAAGTTAGAAAGTTAGACGTCGTGGAGCTCATTTTGGATCGGATCCACAAACAAGCGATTCAATTCAAATTCAATTAGTTGTCATGTACTTTGTATAATTGCGCATCGGATCTAAGAATGAATATTCTGACTTAAATTTGGTTTCGTGCACAGTTGCTCCGCGGATTGTCCGAAATTGCTTTTCTCATTTGTACGTGGACATCTCTTAAATACATGTAAACAGGGTTTATACTGGATCGAAACGGAATAAACGTAACCAGGAAGTAAAAACAACCGAAACGCAGTATTATTTACGTGGATGTAAGTGGGATTTACGCTAAATTAAAACATATGAATGAAATAAAAAATGAAAAAGTATTGATCTGATAAAAGCAAGCATCCGCGGATCTACCCGAGAGATGATGCAGCAAAAGACCATTCGGCTAACGCCAGTGTACTCAGACGTATCTGACTTTTTATTTAGTTGGTTAATCATGTCATATAAAACAAATAAGCATCTAAAATGCGTCAGACTAAAGCGTACACCGGTTTTATATTTATCATAATTTCAGCGCCAGTCTCTCGTACATCCGAATGCCGTTACCGTAAATGCGGAATAGTGACATCGTACCTCCTTGTTCCTATCAACCAGTAAGTCATACGAGCAGAGTTTGAAGACCAGCAAACTTCTAAGCAGCTCAAGCGTGTCCTTGCTTCTGTACGCTTCTTTGGTGTTTTCGAAGTCGACCGAGATGCTGCTGATCCGGACATCCTGCGTGGCGGTACTGGTTTGGCTGATCAGGTCGACCTGGGCGGCTTTCTTCACCACCGTGCATGTGGGGTCGGATGGCTGTTCCTCCCGAACCGGATCACGCCGTTTGGAAGCAACGGTGGAGCGCAATCTCCGGCCGGATGAGACGGCGATGCTCCGAATGCCGCCCGAGCCCGGCTTGGAAAAGGCCGGCACAAGTCTGGCGTAATACATTGACGTTGAAGTTCAGGCTGAACACTGCGGGACGGCGGGTGATGGAGGAGGATGGAGTTTCAGCGACACATTATACACACGCGGACAAGACCCGCCCACGCGATCTCACGCGCCATTGGCCCGCGTGTCCGACAGGAGCGCCGTGCGTCACGTGAACCGCGCGCGCGTTCCGGGCTGATGCTGCCTGAAACTCAAACTTGGTAGAAAGTTATCTGGTAGAAACTCATTTGTGCTTCAACGGATGTTTAATTTAATTGTAGAAAAAAGATACCAAATTTGACACTTTTCTAGGGATCTACTGCATTGTATTTACTATTTTTATTCCCATAAACTCCAGAGATTAAATCTAAAATCTATGTCATGTCAGTATCTCCCAACCCCAGGTACTGTTTTTATGTGACTTCTTAAGCATAGTACAGAAAACTGGAGTCTGTTAGCTGTATCTTCTGGCAGGCCGTTAGAGAGTGGACCTGTCGAGTTTGAAGACTACATAATGCATAGGCTCGTTCATAATGAATATTTGTTTGATTTAATGCACACTCAATCTGTTTAATGGAACACATTCCTATGAATCCATTTTGGATGATAAAGTAGGTACTATACACTACCAGTCAAAAGTTTTTGTACACACATTTGCATGTTATTCGCTCAGTATTCTTTTCTAACAAATTAATTTACAGCATGTTCACCATTTGAGTACCTTTATTAGCAAAAAAAAAAAAATTTTGTTCTTCAAAGTTACTTCCTCTAGTAGTTATAACAACAGAGAAAATTCAAGGCATTCTTTGTACAAGGGACATTAAATACTGCTCTGTTTCTGGATGAAAGAGTTTAAACTAGTGCATTTAAAGTTAAAGGACAGCCTTTAATAGGGCATCAGACATGAACTGTTACAAGCTCTTTCCATGTTACAAAGGAAACTTGTTTTATTTGACTTATATTCTCATTTATAGTTGTTCACTCAACTCTCCAATGCTTAACAAGAATAAAAAAATCTATACTTTATGAAAATAATGGAAGAGTCAGAAAAATCCTGTGGTGTGCCAAAACTTTTGACTGGTAGCTTATGTGTGTACACACCTTTGTGAATATATTTGGAAACATGTTGGTTATGTGAGCATTTTATTCATATCAGTAAAGAGTCCTGAATCTGACTTTTCACTTTGCTTAAAACATGCAGTTTAGATAGGCCTGCATTTATGACAGGGTTAGAGAGGGAGACAGAAGAAAACGTCATTCAATGAGAAACTAGATATTAAGATCAAAGGGATAGTTTGGAAGGCTGAGGTTAGGTTAAAGTGAGGTTAAAGGTCTCATCCCTCATAATCAGAAGGACCATGTGCAAAGGAGCACTTTGCATAAAGAAACAATCAGATCACTTTCTGCTACAGAAAACATTTAACAGACTCGAGTCCAGCAACGCTTGAGCACCATAAACGCCCCCTACGGCTTGGAATCTGTACTACAGTGCACTGCAGGGCCAAACAAGTGAAGCATATCTCAGCCAGCACGCCATTCCCTCATTCCCTGAGGAAATTGTTCAGGCTGATTGCTCTCAATTAGGACCTTTCCCAAATGGGGAAAAAAACACATTGATACACCAGTACAAACAAGACCAAACCCAAAGGGTGAATGTGAAATACATACACTGGCTGCAGTGCATTCAGAACTGGGTCCTGGGATGTGACAGACAGCTGCACGGCCTGTTTGTGAGTCAGTCAAAAAAAGCCATTCAATTCATTAAAAAATGTCTATGTAAAAAAAAATGTAGATTTAAAGTACACTCACTTTATAGAAGCTTACCTTCAAACATCTTCCCTGTCATGATCCGCTCCGTCCGATCCTCCCGTGTGCCACGCCCCCTCATTCCCCACGTGTATTTCCCCGATTGTT
>JAODKF010000126.1:23530352-23549896 GCA_026779585.1 Mormyrus proboscirostris
GTTCCTGTTCGTGCCTGACTTCCCAAGTAAACCCTGTTTTCCTCGTCCTCCTGGCTCCTCTCCCTTCCTTGCCCGCTTGCCTGCACTCCGAACGTGACATTCCCCCAATGATATATATTCAAATTTACAGGCAAGCAGCATTGCTTTGTTTACATCTACCAGCAATCTGTACATTCCATTCTATCTTGGAAACATTGCCGAAATGCTCATGACAAGCGTTGCATCAGTGACAGAGTCATGTGTTGAGACTACAGGAATCACTGGAATTTCCTTTTCAAAAAAACCTGGGTATGGAAGTGATCAAAATAAAATTACAGAACCCACAACACAAGGGGGGGGGGTACAGCTTTCAGGACAAGAATCAACAGACCATAGTAATTTATATCTAAGGCAGAGAATGAGGGACACGCGAAAGAAAAAAAAATCAGAACAATAAATGCAGCTCACCTGACTCTGTAAGCCACGCCCTCTTTCACACTCATACTTTCTGTGCCTCTAAAACCTATTATGCTGCCTGTTCACTCAAGGCCCTTTGTCCATACTGACTGCCTCAGCATGTCTGACAGTGGGGCATTCGTGAAATTGTGTGACATGATATAGAAGGACGGTAACAGTGTTCCCTGGTCTCATGCGTTTTTCAGGCGTCTGGACAAATTACCCCCTCGGCTCATTAACATGGGGTCTTCAACACTTTGAAGGTTCAGTGAGCCTCTTATTGCAAAATCCTAGTCTGAACTTCTAGCAAATCTATTTTATTGTCCTTTTTTTAGAAAAAACCAACACAGCCATTGGAGCATTACATGCCCAGTACTTGGAACAAAAAAGGGTCCCTTTGTCAGTGAGGCTAAAATTCGCCAGGAGAGGAGATATCAGCTGGGTAATCTGTGAGGAACAAGGGTTCTGCTCCAGGGGCAATGAGAATCACGACCACAAATGATCCCTCTTTCAAACCGTCTGCTGGTACTTCCTTGATGGGGTCACTGGGCTGCAAGAGGCAACCCTGCTGCCTGATTCAATTCCAGACTTGGCCAGGCATTAATTGATTCAATTTTGTTGCTCCTGGCTGTTTCATTGCTTTGTAAATACCTTAATACCTGGATAAGGAAGGGCTCCAAGTGGAAAAAAGAAGGTATTTCATGGAATTTAAATGGCTCATAAGCGGCCAACAACCCTTAGCCGTGTGTAGATACCTGGCCTGCAGTCCAGTAACAGTTTTGACAGAAACATATCCTCATTAAGAACAGAGTGTGTTACCCTTGCAGCTCTTGGGACCTTTAAGCCTTAAGCTTGGGTAGGGTTGGCTTGGTTGCAACAAGCACAGACCATGTGAATACATTCATATCTTGTAAGTATTTCACCCTTGGCAAAAAAAAATGGAAAACAGACACACCTGCTTTTGAGAAGAAAATCTGAGATGGTATCTCTTGCAATACATAGCAAAAAGCACCTCAGGTCAGGTCAGGTCAGGTTGGGGAGCACACAATGACACAGCGTGTTCCTACATCCACCACACGACGAAACACCTCTGGATCCCGGTTAGTGACCCCCCAGGCCAACACACACTTCAGTTCCCCGGTTTGGAAATGGCCATCTATCTGCCATAGCCCGGTGTTACGTGAGCGTCCCCTTGGACTGGTCCAGCTGCTTGGGTCCTGAGCAATGAGGACTGATTGATTTAAAAACAACTCAGACTGATTAAAATGCTAACCCCATGACCTTTTTAGCCTTTTTTGTTAACTAGTAAGTAAATAGTGTAACATCATACAAAAAAGAAATTACAAGTATCTAACAGGAAAAAGTTATGTGTGATTTGATTAATCAATAAAATATTAATTAGTTATTTATTGTTGTTAATGTCAACGCTTCCAATAACGCTGCTTATGCGATTTCCTTTTATGTGTGTCATCAGGACAATCACCTTGTAGACTCCATCAGTAGTCTTCCATCATGAGTATGTCCCATCTGCCTTGATATTTCTCCTCCATCACCTTCATATCCTGGTGGAACCTCTCGCCTTGTTCCTCACTAAAGTCTCCAAGGTTATCTGTAAATCTGTTTAAATGGCTATGGAGACATCTTTATGCTCATATTAAATCCCAAATTTCTGAAGTTAGCAAGCATATCTTCACAACTGTCTGCTCTGTGATTACCCAAGACGTTCTTCACAACAGAGACAAAACTCTTCCAGGCTGAAGTCTCAGTGTCATTCATGCATTTGGTAAATGCAGGCCCTTCTTCATGAAGTCATAATTTTTATATGTACTTATATATGTATTTAACTTTTTGTGTATAAACCAAGACTGGGGTGACAAACTTATACTGCAGGCAACTTCTTTCCTCTGTAAATTCACAGTTGAATTCTGGCTTCAAAAAGTCACTTTTATAGCAGTGTAGGCCTACAAATTGAAATACAAAATAATTAGATGGGATATTTCATTACCTAAGACACTGTTAAAGAATCAAAAGACAGACAAAAAGCTATTACATTTCTTATCACACACAGGTTGCATTGGGGGAATGCATTATTTTCATGGATGTCCATTATCTCAAAAACTAGAACAAGCAAAAGTAATGGGATTTTTGATTTCAGCACCATCAAAATACCCTAAATCCATTCAACAAACCTTGGCAACTGAATTTTTTTTGTAGACCTGTGTTATCAATTTGGCCACAGATGAGGATGTATGACAGCAAACTGGTATTAACAGAGATGTTGTGTCTGAGACACCTGTACATTCCAGCAGTTGGGAAACCAATTGAAACTGGATCCATCCCATTACTAAGGCAATGTTAGAAAACCCCTGTGAGATGAAAACAAATGTGAATCTGTATGATTTTATTTCCTTCTGTCTAGTATGGAAATATCAGCATCAATATTTTTAAAAGCAGATGGAGAATATGCATTTTTTTACTATGATGAAAGTTCCAGAAAGTGAAGAAGACTGTCTTTGTGTGAAGAACGTGTGAATTCTTACTCTCACCATGGTCTGACATTCTGGGAGGTTGTGGGTTCAGTTGCACTTTGGGTGGCCAGATTCTTTGGTCTTTCAGAGGTCATTTTGCCAGTTCCTAAACCAGTCCCGATTCGGCATGTTCTTCTGCTTAACAAACCAGTAGGATATTGGTTCATTTTTATTATTATATTATGCAACAAATCTTTACTACAGGCGTTCTGCCTCAGAAATTGAGTTTTGGCTTATTATGTTAATCAAACTCAATTATCTCTGTTTAGCTTTCAGGTCATATAAATGGAACCTTTAGAGTTGTTTTCAGTTTCACTTACGTGAGGACAGACAAACCTGGAGCTAGATTTGCAGTAAATATAGAAATCAGATATGACATTCATCCTTGCGTTCCCAAAACCCTAACAGTGCAGAGCCAACTGAGTAAATTAAAGCCTGATTCACTGTTTTGTCTTGCAAGAGGGTGATACAGAAAGTGTAAGCAATTTATTTCTTTATAGAGTAGAACTATATTTTATTAACTTTAGTTATTATTGTTAGGAGTGCCTCTCTGGGAATCACAGTTCCTTGCACGCTGCGTGATATTCGATTGACTTTGAAGACTATTTTTTGCGCGCTTTATCGCCTCCTAGCGAAAACCTACAGAATTGCAGAATGGACCACTACGGAGAAAAACGGAAAACAGCAAGTAGTGATTTTAAGAGATGTCAGCAGTCGCGGCCATAGAAATATGCTCGCGAAACCCACGCCGTACGCTGTTGATTACTGCCTGACAAAAAAAGAATCGATGGCAAAATATTTAACAATTAATGGTAATCCTGCCAAACATGTTTTGGAATCACAGAGAAACCACGTGTATACACTAAAATTAGTCTTTGTTTTTGAGATATAATATTTAAACATCATAGTATAACTCAGTTAACCGATTTCTTGATACCTGCGTGTGTTTTGCGCTGGGTTGGCGCCCCATCTTGGGTTGCTCTCTGCCTTGCGCCCGTAGTCTCTGGGATAGGCTCCGGACCTCCCGCGACCGTGAGTAGGATAAGCGGTTTCAGAAAATGGGTGGATGGATTTCTTAAGTCATGATACTTATTCGCCATTTTGCTATTTATCCTGTATATTCGTGTCAACATTTCTCCCTCCGACTGATACAGCTATCATGGTGTCACTAAGGATATAGAGAAAAATTAGTGTTAATTTGCATCTGAATACCCTACAGAAGACTTCCAAGCTGGAGATGGTCATGAGTATCGTGGCATAAACCTGTGTATTCTATTAAAGACACCTCAAATTCTGAATGGATTTTGCAAACAATGCCTACATTGTACTCCCTATTGGAGTATAGTCTGAGGGCTTTTTTTTGTACACCCCCCTCTCCTCCTGTAACCTTGCTTCTCTGATTTTTCCTAGTCCCCTGTCTTCTTGACCTGTCTACCCCCTATAACGTGATGCGTGTTTATGTATGGTCGGGTTGATGGCCTGCTTTTTCGCTGGTACTTGTGACTAGTGACATGGTGAATTGCAACAGCAATAAAGGGTTTTTTCAATTCAATTCCCATACTAGTGGATTACGATGGACTAAAGTATTTGAGTTGGTTGGTTGACTTACTGACCTCTCGAAATAAAAAAGTATTTAGACTCGAACTGCAGGTACAGCAACGATCAGTTGTGACAGCTCCTGGGTAGCTGGTATTTTACGGGAGCCTGGTCCCCCTCTAATAGTGGTAAATAGAAATTATATCACAGGAATATCAACGTTTTTCCTATGGGCCCCAGGCATTGTAAGTATAAGGCCGTAAGGATCATTAAGAAAAATCAGTCAAGCATTTAATCGCATATATCCATTGACTGGAGTCTTTATATTATCGAAACATTTGCAACTAATAGGTGCATTCACTTTAGTGAGACGCAAATGATTACTTTGTGTCAATTTGTATGTAAAGATTGTGCGTCTGCGCTGAGAAATTGCTCCAAAGTAACAGAAACGCACCAAACAACGAGAAGCAACGCTTATATACCGTCAGAAGCCCGAGCGTTTATGCAAGGCGGACTCGGGTACATGATTCTTAAAAGCTATTCTATAATCTGAGGAAAAATGTGAACCAAGTAGCCCCAAGCATTAAATACGGAAACCTCGTTTGAATTCATGGGCATGATATAATGAAGCTATAAGTTGTCCACAAGCATAAAAACCAATGTGCAGCAACATTCGTCACCTTTATTAGAGTAAACGGTCAGCAGAGATGATCTACGTGTCAGAGCCAGAAGCGAGCAAAACTGTACCGCTTCTCAGTTTATGGAAATGAGGAAACTGATGGCAGAAAATATCTTGGAACTCCATTAAAAGCGGAATAATTGATGACAAATTGCATGACAGAGTGGGACGTCATATGATGGTTGTATCTGAATCTTAACGCCAAATGGACATATATTCCGTTTAAGTCTTTAAACCTTTTATCCAACTGCTGGATCATGGAAACCCGCCGGTGGGGGATCGCGTCCTAGAAGATAATGACGATGATGACGGGACGCTGGAGGGTCGGCTCTCCGCCTGTGGCGTCCGAGCCCAAATTACTGCTCGTCATTGCTCTCGTAGTTGTGCTTGATGTGCTTCCACAGTTTCTGAAAGATAAAGCCGCATGAATACAACATTCAGTCTCATTTTACCAATTAGCCAGCTAGCCGCACAAAACAGAGGTCAATCGGGACGGGGTCAATCCAAACACTCACCCCGCGATTCAGTTGTTCGAAAATGGTGTCTCCGCCTTGGTCGAATACCCGCTCGAAGAGGACGGCTCCCACCATGATGGTTACGGCGAAGGTTGAGGTCCTCCTGAAGAGCAAATTGTACACACTCTGGGACAGCGCCATGACTGTTTGCTGGAGTTCCGCACAGACCGGAAACGAAGGTACCGGCAGCGAGGAAATTATGTCATATTCACCGTGACGACATATTAACGCGACGTTGTTAATAGGTAGATTTTATACTCCTACACTGCAGGCGGCGGTAATGCAGGTTTCTGTAAATTTAAAGGAGACCTAAAATCAATGAGGAAGAAGAAGCTGGAAGTTCTTAATAATTATGCTCTGTTTAGATCAATAAGTCAGTGAACGAGGCAGTTAATTAATCAGAGCCACTGCTGAACCGGTAATATCCTTATCGTCATCTGAAGAAAGATTTACTTACGACAAGTGCGTAAGAACGACTTGCCGTTTATTTTCTATAGGTGCCGTTGACGAATTACATGCATAGTATAACACTAGCCATATGTTTAACGAAGTTCACTTTTGTGTACTTAATAACTGCATTCTTTAATCGAGTGTGACATGTTTTCATAATGATTCCGAAATAGTTTTCTGTTTAAACAAGGCGGATTATGAATGAGCTTGTTGCTGACCTAGTCAATCGTACATAAGTAAGAAATCTTATCTGATGAATATATAATAGTATTAGAGAGGCAAAACAAAACTAAGAACTACTCTTTTCAGACGTGCTGTGAAGCTCGTACAACACATGCAGAACCTGAAGATTCCAGCTGCTGTTTTTTTTCTCTTGCAGGGTTACGCTGTAGCACAGCTGTGGCGCAGTCATGGGGAAGCGGTATTACTGCGACTACTGTGACCGATCTTTCCAGGACAACATGCATAATCGAAAAAAGCATCTGAACGGCGTTCAGCATCATAGATCTAAGAAGGCTTGGTTCGACAATTTTAGAGGCAGGTACCTTTCTTGAGACGCTTATTGCGGAGTGCACTTGTATTGTAGTTAAATTGTTCCCCTAGTTCGACCTTTTGTTCAGGGGTGCTGTATAATAACTGACATAAAGATCAGCGTCAGTAACAGGCGTATGACTGCATTGAAATGCGTCTTCCACAGATCACTTAATTCTTCTTTAATTTTTTTTTTCGCGTGCATTTTTAGTGGTGCCAATGGCCTATATGTTATATAGATAAATATTCAACTGGAATAATTCTGTTTATTGAAGTTTTGTAAATATAATATTGGGTAACCAGTGTAACATATTGAACGATGTTATAGATGCTGCTGCCATCTTGGTGGAAGAACAAACTAAGAAGCCCTGCAGGAAATTCATCCAGACCGGTAAGTATGAAAAATGCATTTCTCTGCATCTTGTTTAGCTATTATAGAATGTACTGCATATCCGCTCTTTTTTACATTTTTTTGCCTAGGAAGTTCAGGTTAAGTGCCTCACCGGCTCTATTCGTGAGTTTCAGTGTCAGTGAGTTCAACTGACATTGCCGCTCGCTAAAGAAGCTAGAAAGTCTAAATGTTAAAAAAAACGGCCAGCTTAACTACAAATCTCTCATCATTTCAGGCCAATGTGTCTTTGGCACTAGCTGCAGATTTTCCCACATGACGAAAAAAGACATCGACGACCTCAAGTGGCAGATTGAAGGTGAGTGAATGCCCACCAGGGGGCGCTTGTGGATTGAACTAGATTTAACAAGGTCCGCGTGAAAACGGAGTTTTCCTTGTTTGCGGTCTATCCTTTGGAGTACTCTGCACGACGTGTCGGGTGCACACACAAGCGTAAATGAGGCAGGCTAAATCAACGACAGCTATTTAGATGTCTGAAGACAAGTGTGTCTGTGTTCTTAATACCTGTGCCTTGGGGGGATAAGGTCCAGGTGGGTTCGTGCTGTTAATGAATGCATTACGGCAGCATAAAACTGGTAAAGAAGTAGGCGTGTCACTCAGACAGCCATCAATATTCAATTAAGTCTGTTGCCTGCCTTCTGCAGTTGGTGACACGCAGGGTGGAAGATAAGGAAGAAATATGGCACAACTAATAAAAGCAAATGACTGCATTGCGACAGAGATGAGAAACATGTAATGGCAGGAGATGCAGTGGATGTAGTTTGACCCAGTTGAGCTCTGAGATGTGTGATCTTACAGCCGAGAAAAAGATCCAAGCTTGGTGGGCAAGTGCTTCTCTACCTCTCTGTTTAAGCTGATTTCTTCTTGTAGTTTTACCCTTTTTTATACTTTTTGCACCCTGCTATGGATTCAGGAGTTTAGGTTACATACTTCTGGGGTTGCAAAATGCTGGGAATTTTCTCGTTAATTCCAATACATTCCCGTTAATTCCCAAGGAAGCTTCCATCTTTGAATATTTACAAAATTCCCCAGCTTAACTTCCCATGGAATGGAAAGTTTCCAGAAATTTTCCACCCTTTACCAACCTTACTTACTTCACATGTAGTGAGTCTGACTGGTGTCCATAAATTGCAGCTAGTTATGTTGATAGTGTATTAGAGAATTGAACTTGCAGATTATGGACATTTTCTTGTTTCCAGCTGAAAGGCAGAGGAAAGAGGACCCAGATGCTGCCCAGGAATCTCCTGAGCGGAATGTGGATGACTGGCTGAGCAGGCGAGAGAAGAGGAAGGCAGCACTGGACGGTGGCAGGTAAACAGGGTGCCATGGTGACATGGTGCCTGTTAGCGGGTGGCGTGTAACTTTCTGCCACACTTCTGCTCCTCTCTGGCACTCTGTGACCTTTGTGTGACCTCTACTTTTCCTTTTCTCCATTCTGTCCCTTGAAGCATGCTGAAAGAGGAGGAGGAAGACACTGCCACAAGGAGCGACGTTCCTCCCCATTTTCTCTCTATTCCGGACCTCCCGGTCTCTCTTCTGCCATCGCCCCCTGGTGGATGGAAGAATGTGCCTCAGACGGAATGGGGTTAAGTCTCCCACCTTGTTTGTTGGCCTGTGATCAGTTAGGAGTTCAGGCCAGTGGGACCACAGGACCAGCAGCTAAAGGCGCCCCGTGGGATCCTCCCTTTCTGTTTTGGCACGGTTTTCCTACGTGCTCAATTTGGCCGCTAATTTGAGCGGAAGATCGCACCTGTCTGATGCTAGTTAAGGGGAGCTGCTGACTGAAAGGTGCTGCAGTTGGTGAATTGATTCACGCATGTGAAAAGCCAAGCAAGGTCTCCTCTCCAAACAGGCAGCTTAACCACTGTGTGTCGCTGTTCCCTCGTGGGTCCTCTTTCTTAAACTACACCAACAGGTGTTCATGGCTTTTAATGCTTTGTGCATAATCGGTATTACTTTTAGCTATGTGACTGTCTACAATACGTTTATTTTCTTTTCCTGAGAATGTGGTTCAGCTGGAAACCAAGTCCTTTATGTAGAGTTTGCCATTTTTCAAAGCGTTGAATATTCAATATCATCTTTTTCCCCATGAGGGAAGGAAGGGTAACATTTGATGCTAGGATTAGCATGGAAAAGAGGTTTCCCCAAGGAAACAAGGAATAAGTTTAAGGATGGGGGAAGGAGGCATGTGGGACATTGTGGGTAGTTGTACTGAAGATTAAAGTGCCTGAACAGGAAGTGGAATGTTTTGAGCTGATAAGTGACCCTAACGAAAAGTAATGTGACCTTTTGGAAAAGCCACACATGAGGGCAGTTTGTCCAACGGACCAACACTGCTTCTTTTAAATAAAGTTTTGCATTGTTTCCAGGCTTCTGGTTTGATATTGTTGATAACATGTACTTTTTTTTTAAAGCTGTTTTTATTCTGCATTTGGCAGTGTTACCCCATAGTGTTCAAAACATTGGAATGTTTAGGACCAGAACCATCAGACGAGAATTGATTCTCGTATCTCTCGATAGTTACAGGGGAGTGACAAGATATTAGGTATGGTACCCTATTATACATACAGTACTCTTTATATTTGTATTATTTTTTGCTATATTCACAATGCTTTATAGTAAAGAGATCGCACTTTTTGCAAGTTGACGGATCCCTTGATGTTGTATTGAGGGGGGGGGGGTTGTATGTCTTTAAATGTGTTGTTCATCTTGCATAATCATGCCGGGAAATTTGGAAGCTATCCCAGCAAGGGCATAAGGCAGGGCACACACTGGGTAGGATGCCAATCCACAACTGGGCACGGACTAACATAATTAGGGCAGTTTAGAAACACCGCTTCGCTTAACTGTAGGAAGAACCTGAGGGGATCCCCAAATGGCGAACAGGCTGAACATGCAGACACGCGCGTACACAGGTTGGCACAGCTCTGAGGGTAGAGTGCCCCCTGTCGAGCCGCCCTGTGCTGTCCAGTCCTGGAAATCTGTGCACTGGTCTTTACCCTAATCACACACTGTAAAACCCTGTGATCAATCTTTGGTTTTTGTTTAGCAAAGATCAAGAAGGAGACTCCTCAAAGTGAGTCAGGTAGCACAGTTTGGCCTCAGTTGTAAATCATGATCCTTCTGCATAATTTTTTAAAAGGAGTATAACTGAATTAATGGTCTCTACTCCTGACGCTGTCACTTTACAATCGACGAGTTGAGGTTCGAAAGATGGTATCTGAAGTATCTAGGTCAGACCTGTAGAAGTGAGGTGGAGATCCGTGTGTTTGAGGAGCCGAGCGAATGGAGAGCCAGCGGGGCACTGCATATGCTGGTTGAGGTGGAAATTAATTTTACCCTTTCGGACTCGCCCCTTTAAGAGCAGTAAGTGAATTTTTCAGAAGTGTCCTGTGGGGAAATCGAGTCCCTGGATCAGAATGGCAGCAAAATGCTGACAGGACGGGTGAAAATGACTTGCCATCAGAATCGCTTGAGGCCCACTGGGGATGCCTGAGTTTTTTTTTTTTCTCACCCCTGTGAATTCCTGTGTAGGGTGTGTGAGGCTGTCTCCATGCTACATGCCTGGGAACACAGATCATGTTGGAATTATCCCATATTATCTCTGGAAACGGTTGTTTCTCCAGATAGCTTTGAAAGGGAAGAAATAATATAATTTGGAATTGAAGCTGTAGTGGAAGAAAGAATGAAAGGAAGCGAGTGTGGATATTCCAGGCCTGTTCTTGTTATCTGAAAGGTGGACTATGAGATATATCTGAATTAGACCAGATTCTGTCAGGTTAAAGACCGAAAGGTTAACTGGGCTCTGTCTGCTATTCCTCTATCCTGAATGGCGGGGGTCACGATTAGGGGTTGGCTGCAATGCAGTTCTATTGGCTGTGACAACTGGAGCTGTTGGCTTGTTTGAATCTCTATTGGGCAAGAATGACATAAAACTCACAGGCGTTGGAACTCAGTGATACGTTCATCCCGCTCAGCTAAAGGATGGATCAGGATTAACTGTAACATTGGCTATGTCCCTGCTGGAGAATTGGCTGTAGCTATTCCAATGAAATTATCCAGTGTAATTTAAAAAGCACCTTCTTACTCAAAGCTTAGGTCTGGACTTGATCTCTGGGCTGCTTAAGCCAAATTAGCCCATTTAGAGCATCCAAGCCCATTGATGATGATAAAGCTGGTAGCTTTCAGCACGGCCTTTAGCGACACTCAATACCACAATGGGATGTCTGGCAAGCCAGATATGAGAATGCATGCATGGTTCTGCTAGGACTGGGTCCATCAGCAAACCTGTGGTTATGAAATGCGCTGATCTCCATTATGGAGCTTTTTGACATGGAGAACCTTGAGTCCACAGCTCTTCTGTTGGTCCACCAGGCAATCATCTCTGTCACATCTTTCTCAGAAATAGCTCCCGGGTAAGCAAACATTCTTAGCACATGTAGGACAGAAAAAGTGGGACCCTAAAATCCGGACTGGACTGTGGTAGCGAGATGGAGGTGTAGGGCTTTGGGGAGAAAGGATGGCGTTTCCTTGGCGATGCAGTATCCCTGCACCTTCTGTTTCCTGGATAATACCAGTTACCCTGGGGGAGCTGCAGGAGTTGGAGAACCTTCCAGAATGAGGTCTGTTTTGATGGTAACATGAGAGCATCTGCTGGAACACCTGCCTGGCTTCTGAGAGCATGCTATCGAATTCACGCATGATCAAAATAAGAGTGGTGTCCCGGGAACTCATCTCCATTTGGGGGGGCGGCAACGAATCAAGGGCCGACCACCCGCCCCCTCTCCATGTCACTGCTGTGCCATCCGTGGGGGTGTCGGCTTGTGACAGCTTCAATGCTGCTGATACAGAAACATTTATGTAAACACTGGATATACATGCTCATGAATCAATAAAGACTGGAATGAAACAACATGATAGATAGGCACTTTAGAAAATAATAAAAATACAGCTTAGGGAAGAAATTTTCGGTACATAAATATCACATAATTCTTACCCAACAAGCGAGGCTCTCACTGAGTTGGGTGGAAGGTCCTGGTAAATAATATAATGAGATCCCCAGCTACCTTTGAAGAGTGGTTATGCAACAGTTAAGTAAGAACAAACCACAGGAGATTAGCTAACTGTTTACACCATATTTTGAATGAAATCTCAATGTGTCACGTACCAAGGCACATTTATTTTGCTGGTCTTGGGTCTGACCCAAATCAGATGCCAGGAAAATTGACGAAGGCCTGTTTAATGTGCCCGACTCTCCAGGGAGTTACATAATCCACATCGGCACAGATTTTGGTTTACAAGCAGAGCCGCGATCAAAAGAGTCACGTGATGCGACTGCCGGGTGCTTTAATTGCAGACAATCTGAAAATAGAGCAGTCTATCCTTAACGAGAGATTATTGTCCCCACGGAGACACAGGCACTGATACAGGGCCATACCCCTTGGCCAGTGATAGCCTCGTTCACACACCAACAATCATAAAAATGGGCAGCGAGGGTCACATGACAGCAGGTCATTCTCAGACTTGTATACAGTGACGGCTCTTGATGACTCCAGATGTAATTTCGGGTGTTAACCCTCCCAGAAGGAACAGCGAAGAGCCCTGAACACTTAGCTTGATAGTAAATGAACCGCTGAAAGACAAGTGGTAGCAATCAAGTAATGATGCTTTCATGCTTCCTGGCACTAGTGCCTTGGGCTTGTTACAGCTCCACCTGCTGGGGGCCAAAGCCATCACACTCCAGTGTGTGTCAACCATTGACTATTACTGCAGCTGTTTGACACTCATGGGAATTTATCTTGCACAAAAATGTTCTGAGGGCAGAGTGAAAAACAATCGGATCACAGGGATAACCAATCAGATTTAGAGGAGGTGGGTCCAAGCAACTGGAGAGGGCAGGACCAATCAGATATCTTGGTTCCTCCTCTTTTAGTTGCTGGACCCACCTCCTCTACAATCTGATTATCTCTCTGGACGAATGATATTTTTTTTGTGTGTGTGTGTGTGTAAGTAAAACCTGCATGAGCCTGTTTGGCACCCAAGAGCCAGACTACCCTTCCAACTACCATGAGCCCTGGGAGTTATGTGACTCACGTTTGTGACGTGAGTGGCTATGTGGCATTTCACAAAACATTTGAAACCCAAATAATTACATACCGTTTGAATGTAAAATACATTCACTAAATGAGGAAAATGGTAATAAAACTGATGAAGGTGCAGCAGTTGATTGAATTGTGTTTCAGATTAACGAGGAAAGGCAGGGGCACCAAGAAGCTCCAATTAACATGCGACATGGCCGAAATCATGTCCATTTATCTTGAGATTGAGAAAAGGTCTGATGTTTAATCAGCTTGCTGGGATGGGACCGTCTGTGACTGTTAATGCTCAGAATCCGTCCGCGGGTTGTGGTGCCCCTCCCTGGCCTCCATTTTCACCGCCCAATGGGATGGCACCTTTTGGACAGGCAGCGCCCATTAATCATCGTTTGCACCGGCCGCGCCTCCGGTGGGCGTCAGACGATTGATTAACAGGCGAGGGATGGTGAGGGTCACCCGTAAGATGCAGGGAAGGACCACAGCCCCTGCCACTTTGGCTGCCACGATCCCTGAACACTGCTGAGAAGGCAGACCGTGTCATGGAAGCAGAGATGGGTCAAACTTCAGGAGGATTTTTTAAATGTTTCTTTTAAAATGAATATAAAATGTTGTTTTTCTCTTTATAGATTAGTGAAAAGTAACATTAGCAAGATAGATCAATGCAGCATATTACAAAATGCAAATATCTATATGAATTTGATTTTTTAAATAGCAACTAGCTGCCCTCTAATTTAACCTCTTCGACAATCATTTTTTACAGATTAAGGTTATTTCGAAGCTTAGAACAAATGTGCCATATTCAGGAGAAAATGATTTTTTTTAGCTTGTCTGGCCCCTGGTCAAGGGGTCTTCACCCATATAACTTTTCTTCGCCACCCGAACGTCTTTCTGACAGTGTCATTTACTGACACATGCTCACAGTCTGTGGTTTCAGAACTTCACAAATGTGAACTTCATAGACACAAAACCAGGCTATCGTTTGATACATCACCTGACATTTCCTCACTTTTTCTTCAGTGAGTACCAGGCATGTCACTGATGGCAGACATCTCAAACTGCTGACTGACTTATGACAGAATGAGTCCGATCACATCCGGAAAGACTCTGAAGAGTCTCCTGTCCACACCAACGATGTCACTTCTCCCCAAAGCAGCGAGGATGATGGGGATGTGAGGGGGTGTAATCATATGAGGGAAGGCTCATCTGAAAGTTCTGGAAGGATACCAAGCAGTATCGTTCCTAAAGCAACCTCCGTTCATTTTACACCCCTTGAATTTCATAGGAAAATTCTGTCACATGTCAGGACAATAAGACTAGTAAATGTGTGACCTGGTGAACAATATCAGATGAGACCACTGCCGCTTGGCCTCGAAATGGGCATTGTTATCCGGGAAATGAGGGCGTGACAGCAAGAGGTCTCGATCGGTGTCCGGGAGAGATGAAGCAGAGGTCCTTTCAGACACCTGCTTTGTCCTGTTCTTTAGAAAAAGAGAACCCTATTCCCGACACAAAAACAAAATCAATTCGCTCCAGGCAGTATCTGATCTGAGCACCTGTGCATTGCGTGTGAATAGATTTTTCAATCTACTCCCATGCTAAGAGATTTACTGTAAGAGGAACTGAGTGGGTTAGAGCTCAATAGGACATACGCTTGTGAGGATACTTTATAATGTCTGCTATGGTCGGAATGGAGAAATGACGAATACCCAGGAAGATAAAGGCAGGGAATTTATGAGTCAAAGATCTGTGCCTGGAATTAAGTTATACAGAATGATAAGGGAAACTCGGGTTGAAAAAATTGGGAATATTTGTCTCTACATATATGCATTTCTTTGGGTATAGGAGGCTGATGAAGTATTTGCCTTTTCGACAGCAGAGCAGCAACTGACAAACAGGTTAATGGAAAGAAAATGAGATTTCAGATTTACTTTGTGTTTTTTGTGGTGGGGGAGGGGTCACTTTGTCTGATTCTAGGTTATATCACGCGAAAACAATTTGTAGGAGCTCTTTGCTTTTCTCAGCTGTCGCTATGAATAGACAGCAAAGTGACAAAGCATGAGCGGCTACCTAAGGACACACAAGTCTATAGTCATACAAAACATATGACTTAGACACCTGCAGAATAACATGGAAATATCAGAATAATAGCAAGATGCAAGAATAAATGGCAAAACTATGTTAGCTTAAGCTAAAGTTGCAACAAGCATGTAATTTCAAGAGATGTTTATTCATGGCAAAAAGCATGCAGAGAAGGTTTAAGCAATGCATCACGGACACCAAGCACTGCGATGTGAAGCCCTGTCTAACATCGATGTGCGATCAGCTAAACTCCTTGGTTACAACAAAGGAATGATAAGTGTTAAGGGAATTAAGTGATAAAATGTGTCTGCCAAAGCAGAAGCTAACAATTGTCAAGTGATTCATTTAAAAATCTATTTAAAATCCTAATTCCTATGCGTGAAATCTCACAGGCTCTGCTGAATTCAAGCCAAAAACTGCTAGCATTTATTTCATAAGAACAAAAGGTGAAAAATAATAAGATGTCTATTAATCTCAAAAGCCCATTTCAGATTCCTCCCTGCAGGCATCTGCAACTTTATTTCATAGGGAAAAAAATATATGGAGGGTTAGACAGATCTGCAGATCTCTCAGCAAATTCTGTGCGGTTGATAAATCTTTGAAATAGTCAGAACATGGTTGGGAAGAAAAAAATTGGGAAATGGTGTGTGGGTTGATGGCAAGACCTGCTTTGTGGATGACATGCCTTTGGCAATCATCGCTTCCTTTAGGGAAATAGAGTCCTTTTCAAGGGTTTTTTTTTGGTAGCTGTCAGTGCAGAAGATGCAGATATATACAAGCCAGCGTAGAAAATACCACGGCACAGCAATTACAGATATCTGAATATGATGACCAGTAGCGGTCAAAGTGCATGGGCTACCCTAGCTTCAGAGAAAGAGCAGCAAGAACTGGAATATGACCATCTCAGACCATCTTAGACCAGCTAAAATCAGCTACCAGTATAAACTGGATTTTATTTGTTTTTTCCAGTATGGCACTTGAGGGCCACAGTTTCTAGATATGCCCCTGGTTACTGTTAAAGTGCCAGCAGTTTCCCCAAGTCAGTGCCCCCTCAGAAAATGCCACCCTGGACAATTTCCCATCTTGCCCTTGCCAGGATCCACCACTGACGTCAATGACTGAACTGTCAGACTAAAGAGCGTGTAGGGGCACCGTTAAACAGTGTGCTGAGAGCGTTAACCACTCCAAAAGACAAATGAGATGATTTTAACATCCCAAGATAATTTATCTAAACAGGCATAACATAAAGAATTTCAATAACAATTTACTTAAAGCCATGTTTTTAGGGATGGTTTGTACTGCATTATAAAGGAATCTACAGTGCATTATACTGTAGATGAGAGCTTCATAAGGCAGTCATAATGCATAATAAACATGCCTATAAGGTGTTATACCTTTTTATAAATAGTTATAGCCATGTTTATAATGCTTTATTAACACTTTATAAGGCAGTGTGAATTTGTTTATAAATTACTAAAAACATGGCCTTAAGTAAAGTGTTACCAAACGTTCAGTTGGTGTGACTTAATTAGGCCGATAAGGTTTCAACTGATTTAACAGCTTATAAAGTGGAAGAGCTATCAAATAGTAATAAATGCAAGGATACGTACAAGATAGTCTGAGAACAAGTGAGATGTCCAGGTAATCATCTGTGGATGAGTTTGTTTTTCGCACAAACCAACTAGCTGATGAGTTCTCCTATGTGGCACCTGCTTACATGCACGGATGTTAATGATGTCTCATTAGTGAAAATTACCGACTTAATGAGTCTTACCTGTCAGATATGGCTTTTTATTGATGGGAGATACCAAACTGGGTAATTCAGAAGTGTGTGTCAGTAGTTTACAGTAACAGGAAAAAAGGGACAACCACAAAAGGCAAGTGAAATGCTACAGTTTAAAGTTCAAAATACTTAATAAACAATTAATAAATTGTTACTTAATTTATGGCGTTCCCTTCATGGTTATTGAATGCACCTTTAATAGGAATCATTAGAGAAGCTCATTAGATCATAATCATTACAGCATGTAATGTTACAACCAGCCGAAACTGAATACAGTGACGTGTTTATCTGGTTACTTTAAATTGTCCAATATGTGAATAAGCAAAGTTACAACTTAATGCTGCAACAGACTGAAATTTCACTTATAAAGCATTTTTGTAATAAATACTCGCAGTGAAATTGTTTTATTTGTTCATTTCTTGATTGATTTTATTTGATGAATATAGCAGCACATTACACAAATAGTTTCATGTCATGTGACATAAATCTGTTTCACCATTTTTCGCACATGGGTTACAGCTGGTGGGTGGATCAACTGAACACGCCACACTGTTACTGCATGTGTTACATGTGTCTTTATATATTCAGTGAAGCACACTTCACGGACCAAAAAAAGTGATATTCTGCCAACCATACGTGGTGTTCATGTATTATTTAAAATGTATATTAAACTTTAGCTTGGATGAGAGAAGGCACTGCAACATTTTCTCGATGTCTATTAATAAGCAAGATTATTGTAATTGATTATAGAATGAATGTGAATATAATGTATTGTTTAGATAACTTTAAAAACAAGATCTAGAAAATCGTAGCTAATCAATATGTTTGATCTCCTCTGGGGCATATTGAATTAATTTCTGCCAAATGAGCCTTGTATTCTGTTGACATAAAGATGACAGATTGCATTCGGTTATTGAATGTGAAGTGTAGGTTAAAAAAACGACATAGCTGATATGATTTTAAAAGGTACAGACATTCCGCATAGCATCTGTGATTCTCACAGAAGCATTTTGGGTGACCTAGATAGTTTGCCTACTTATTAAAATGTTGCTGGTGCAAAATCTGCCAAAGACACACAATGAACTTCCTGAAACACCGCCCTTCCATGATTAAGTTACAAATTCAGACAAGGAGAGAGAAGCGCCTTATTCTCTTGGGATATAAACAGCCCTCGGAATTTATTATGATGCCAGTATCTGTTTGCATTGTGGCGCCCAACTTTTGTCCCTATGCCTATTGTTTTTTAAAAAATGAGAGAGCACTCCATCATTAAACTGAGTGAAATCTGGAGCAGCCCCCCCCCCCCCCCAAATCTATTTGCTGGATACACAGAGCTTGCTAATGATGTCTTTCCGGTTCAAAGCAGTCGACGTGTCCTCCGGTGAGAATTAAATCAACAGACAGTCTAGGGTGGCAGAGTGAGGGGTTAGGGTACACAGGGTGCAGGATGGCAGAGGGAGGTGCACCCCCCAGGTGGCTTTTTGAAGGACTGCCACAGATGTGAAGCTCAACCACGGGAACCCCACCCAGAGAGCCAGCAATTCCCCAGACGTGGCCGGCCATGAACACTGGTGGGGGGTCTGTACCGGATGACGTGTCCAGCCGTGAACACTGGTGGGGGGTCTGTACCGGATGTCACCGTCTGCCATTCAGGCATGCACGTGTCACAGTAACCACGGAAACGGCAGCTAAATGGAAGACAGGCTGAAATAAACCCAGAAAACGGGCACAGGGACTCCTGCAATGTGCGGGCATGGAGACATTTGTGGTAAAAGAGACCAGGTTAGTTTTATCTGTGTAATGTAACACACCATTTTAAGCCATGAGTGATTTTTTTATATGTTCATGTTTTTTAATTGTTGGGAATACAGTATCTTTATTACAGGTGTGCTCAAACACATATGATTGTGTAACATATAAACTGACATATATCTGAAGTACATTATCAACATTCCATAACCAATTTCCATATATAAAAGGAAAATATCTTTTCATGATGCAACATACACATATCATTGGTTCTATATAATATTTGTACACAGTAAGACTTGTTTTTCCACAAATGACACCCAATGTGGAGACGTGTAAAATGAATAGGATATGAATTAAACACAAAATTATAAGAAACATGAAGGGAGTAAAATGTCACAATTCCTCAACTGAACAAATTCACACCATTAGTTTCCAGTTGATTCGATGCTATTGTTACATAAAAAAGTACTGTCATAATAGCTGTACTTTAAGAAGCTCTGTAAAAAGGAAAAAAAAGAGAAAATAGATATTTAATTTATGAAAATTACACTCAGTTTTTATTTTTCATATAAGAAATAAATCTTCCAGAATATAGTTTCACAATAATGTGGAAAATGACCCTGAAGGAGAAATTCACTACATTTTTAGTGCAAAACAAACACATGTATTTTTAAATATAATAACCTCATATTAATTAACAAACAGTATTAGACAACAGATATTCATATCTTTTATATCATTTAAATGTTTTA
>JAODKF010000126.1:23567643-23586240 GCA_026779585.1 Mormyrus proboscirostris
AACGGGATGACCAGCAACACCTGCTGGCCAAACGGGGAAGGGACACAGTGAGACACAGGGGCTGACCCTGACACTGTGGGCATCTACCGATAATGTCAGTCCTCCTCCCTTGGTTCTGGATGGCCAGCAGGTTGCAGTGCACAGCCAGATGTGGAGCTAACCAGCAAATAAGCTACAGGGCAGAGCAGGAGACGGGAACCAGTGCAATGCAAGCAGTGAGAAACTGGACATCCAATATCATAAAATGTACACTGGAACTAAACAGGAGATGATCCCCAAAAAGGTCTATAACTAAGCAGAGCGACGAAAGTCAAATAAGACATGATATTTCATACCGAAAAACAAGAATCCTTCTATTTTGTCAGCTGAGTTTGTCTACATGTCAGGTGGTAGATCATGGATGGTATTCATGACAACTGCAACCATTTTGTCCTACTGCCCCCTGGCTGGACTGGAGGAGACATAACACTTATTCCCCATAACGTACTGTAGTATAACAAAAACCATAACTGTGCACTACAGCAGAGTATCGATAAACCAGATCATTAGAGTCACTGAGGCAGTTCACTGATATTGGTGCTTTAGCAATCAGTAACGATGGCAGGACTGACCAAGAACTGCACTGATATAGAAAAATGTGATCACAATTTTCCCCTTCTGAGAAATTTCACAGAACCACGTCTGGTTGTGCTTAACCTTTAATAAAAAAGGGTAGCGGATGTATATGCATACAATTATAGAGACACAATACTGCAGAGGTACGTAGTGCTGCGATCCATCTTTCCATCAGGAAATCTATGCAAGCAACAGAACATGAAACCGCCATGCATGGAGGCAGGGGTGGACATCGAACCCTCAAGCATGCTGCCCTAAAGCAGTGATGCTGGAAGACATTTTAGTTCAGCCACAGGGACCTTACAAAGCTCTGCATCATCTTTCCAGAAATCTCCTCACCAGCATCATCCTCACTGTCATATACTTAATCATCACCAAAGCCTTTAGGAAGAATGACATCAAACACTGTGACTGTAGATAAACAGACGTGCACAATCATCAAGCACAAGGGATCATCGGGATATTTTAGTCTATCAGTACAAAACTAATAAGGGTTAAACTGTTATTACAGCATGGCATGGCGTGATCTACATTGGGGTTTTACAAACCGAGAGACTAACTGAAACAAAAAGCACCATATGGGGTCTAACAAAGGCAGGTAAGTAGAACACAAGAACTAAAGCAGGGAGCAGCATAGGAACAAAAACAGTAAAGCAGGGAACAAAACATATATCTGAACAGGAACAAACACAGCAAACTGGAGCTAAAAAGGAACAACCATAATGACTAACTGAGGAACAGAATGAGGGTGACCTGTAAATATACAGATAGTAAGGGCTACAGTAGGGGCAGGTGCAGACAATAACAATTAACAAAAGCCTGGGAACAAGAGACAGGTGAGTGTTATTAGTAAGTACCTAAGGGTTCAAACAGTAGGAGATACCAGGATAACAAGACTTACAAAAATGGGGCACAAGCAGAAATACAACAATACATAGAAATATATCAAGAACCAAAAATGTAAAACTTATAAACATAGCCAGTGTCAAACCCACAAAAAACAGGAAGCCAGGATGACACAGGTACCCCCTTAGCCCATTAAGCCACCCAGCAGCTAAGGGGCAAAGGAATACACTAGGGACTATTAAAGGGATGGCCAGTGACACCTGTTGGCCAAACTGGGAACTGACTTACCAAAGGGGACCAGGCAGGGATCATTTCCCACATTTAATGATCTTTAACTATAGGGGAATATGGTGTGCTGAGATGCTGTGGGGTGGTGCAAAAAAGTGGGCAGAAACCCAGGGAGCTGCTCAATCTATAGTGACTGAGCCTTTACTGTGGAGGTGGATAAGAGGTCACTAATCAGAGGTTAGGGATCACGGGTTCAAATTGGAGTGGTGTGTGGCTCAGTGAGTGAGGGTGCTATGCTTGTGAGTGCAAGGTTGTGGTTTTAAATCCTGTGATCAACAGAGTGATGTCACCATCGGGCCCTTGAGCAAGGCCCTTTACTCTTCACTTAAAATCAGAGACTAAAAAACAGAATTGTTTTCAAGTTTAGAAGACATTCCTGTCTAGTTCTTTGCATACTGACTATGACTAAAGAAATATCTCTTTCCTATTAAAGCTTGACAATATAATGGCTATAGTAATGATTAGGAGCTCATTTTTATAATTGTTATTATTATAATGTCCATCCAATCATCTACATCATCTTCAGTGTCATAATCATCATTTTGTTAATCGCCGTAATTAGTAACTGTGAGGTTTTTAGTAGGCAGGAGATTGTCACGTATCCAATTGGCTGTGAAATCCTTCACACAAAAGCTGAACATGAAAACAAAAAAAACAAAAAAAATCACGGCGACGTTCCCTGGGAAACCGACACAGCGCCACTGGTGAATCACTTCTCCGGATGCGATTCAGCCTGTTTCACTGCAAGGGCACTGCTCGCTGGGCTGCGTGCGCCTCTCACACCTGCACACACTCTGCTGCTTAATTCCTCGCCTCATCCTGCTGATTGATGGATCCCTGCTCCTCGCTCGCACGCTGCAAGGAGTCTTACACCGTGTCCTTTCTTTCACTGCCCAAAGTCGAAAGTGATTTCATTTCTAGGGGCCTAATTGATGGATTTGCAGTTACATCGATGTATAGCTGTGTCCCCAGCTCTGAGCCCTTCCCTGTAAGTGTGCATTTTTCCAGTTTAAGGGAATTCTTCTCAAAACATGCTCCAGCCACCTTTATTAGCAAACAGATGTGCATCACTGTCCTGCCCTTCACTGCTTTAAGAGCTGCCTTTGTTCCTGGAAACCAGGATTTTAAGGCCTGATTCAAAGGTGAGGAGGTCCAAAATATGATGGCGAAACAGCAGCCCTCCAGGTAAGAGTGTGGACAGCACTTTGTTAAAAGGAGTGAAACGTCCATAAGTCTGCACAGGACCTTCAGTGCAGAATAGTGCTGTCCCATTGTTCCCCTTTCTGCACAGTTCTGAGATTTTCTCCAAAAGCTGAAAAAAAACGGTGTGGTTTGCAAGTGCACATCTTGTTGTAGGGTATAGTAATGGGACAGCCCTTCCCTGCTTTAGTGTTTTCAGAGGGATCCCGATGGAAAAACAAGAATAACATCTCAGGGATGGCGGCGTGGCCAGCTGCTCTCCATGAGCGGCTCTCTAAGGAGGGACCGGTGACTTATTGCGAAACGCTGTTGACATGCCGCGGTCAGCCTGCTGGAAATGCCACCTTTTCCCAGCGACCGAGGCCATTGTACAGCTGTACTCTCTGTACAGAGAAATCAGAGCTGGCATTTTTCAGCAGGATTTGATTTAGCAGAGTCACATATGAGACACCACAATTTATCATGATGATGAAAATGGGAAGTGCGACTCAGACACTGAAGCCCGTCGGACCTCCAGCGCTGCCAATAGACTTGCCATCAGGAGTCCATACAGCCTGACAATTGAATTTATTTGGTTTCTCAGAACCCAATGACTGAAACATGATCCGAATCAAACACATCCTGGGCTAAAGGTATTAATTCTCCTTCAAGCTTTATTTGAAATGAAATTTATTATTATCATAATATCGTTCTTTTACTTGACAAATAAAACAAAATGAAATTTTTAATTATTATTGAGTCAAGGCTCTGCATAAAATATTGAATCATACATTCGATTGGTCAGTGACCAGCGAATGGAAACACTGAGAAAGTTTGACCGATACTCCTAAAAAAGCTTTAACTGAAACTGGAAATTGTGTAGCAACACATGGGCCCGCAGCGCAGGAAGCCTCCATTGGCTTTTTGTGTGCTCTCTTTTGCTGATTTTTCCTTACACATTAGGCCACAATACTCTACATATGATATACACAGACACATTATATACACACATGTGAATCCTCACACACTATATGTATGTAGGTGTATGTGTGATGTGTCTCTATATAAGCATCCTACAGTGCGAATAATGTGCATTCATTTTGATTTCAATATTATTACAATGACCTTCAATTAGCTGTAACTCGTCATTCTTCTTAGCATTGTTGTTAACAGCAGTATTCCTCCCCCTGGTGAGGGATATGTTTGACAAGCCAGCCGTCTCCCACGTTAAACAGATGTGAGCCGTGACTGCTGGTTCCTCATAATAGATTACTCGAGGCTGGGCAGCACGGGGGTCCTGTCAAATTGTGTTACTGTAATTCTGAAAAAATTAACCTAAACCAAATGACACTCTCTTAAAGCTCATAAGTTAATCACTTGATATAGACTGGTCTTACTTGGCCCTCTTGTAGGTGTTACATATGGAGTTTTGGTTTTTTTTTTAAGAAATGCAAACCAGACACTCTATCTTTATAAGGCATATATTTATTAAAATGTCAAGCTTGGGAAGGACTTTGAATTAGTGACAGTGAGATTTATATGGTAGACTTTGTTTAAACTTTTTCAAAATCAGTGCACAGGGAGTAATTTGTGCTTGTTGCCTTTATAGTAAAGTAAAGTATGAAGTATTTGACAAAATTCTCCCTTCAGGGTCAACAAAACTGGAGCTTAAACTACGAATGAGGCCAAAAATATTGGCACCTCGCCAGTTTTTTCAGATAATGCACCGGTTCTCCCACAAAAACTGTTGATGTTACAAATGTTTCAGTGTCAATACGCACATTTCCTTTATTTGTATTAGAACAGCAACAAAAAAAATCTGGGGGGAAGAAGACAGATATAAACTTATTTGGCAGACAACTCCAAAAATTGTATTGACAAAATTATTGGCACCCCATACGTAATATTTGGTAGCACAGCCTTTGGAAAAAATAACAGTAAGCAAGTGCTTCCTGCAGTTATCAATGAGCTTCTCCACTTCCTTTCTGGAAGTCTGGGCCTCTCTTTGGCTGCACACTGCCTCTGCCACCCACATTTGATAGCTGTCTTCTCCAAAATGACCTTTCCAGGTCTCTCCACAGGTGTTCTGTGGGATTTCGATCAGGACTCACTGCTCACCACTTCAAAAGCATTTAGTTTGAAAAAAATTCTGGGTACTTTTGAAGTGCATTTTGGATCATTGCCCTACTGGAAAACAAATGACCTTCAACAGAGATCAAACTTTCTGACACCAGGTCCGATATTGCTCTCCAAAATGCCTTGGTAATCTTTTGATATCATCGTGTCATTCACAGCTTCAAGGCAATCGGTGCCACAGCTGGCAAAGTAACCCTGGATCATCCATGAACCTCCTCCACATCTGACTCTAGGGATACTATCCTTTTCTTTGAAGGCTTCCATTTGTTTTCTGAAAATATTATTTATGCATGTTATATCTTTCAGCAACAAGTTCTAATTTGGTCTCAGCTCATTCTCCCAGAAGGATTTTGGCTTGTTCAGGGGTATTTTGGTTAACTGCAGTCTGGCTTATTTATGTCAGTATTGACGTCCGCTTTGGTCTTTTACCATGGAGCCCCTTTCCTCTGGGAGGTGCCAGATAGTTAGGGGTAGAGTTGGGGTTGGGGTTGCTGAAATCTTCCCTCCGGTTTTCGTTTCCATTCATGTCCAGGAAGATTGGCTAGAGTGACATGGACCCAATATGATGTACAGTGGACACTGGAATGTTATGGTCTCTGGAGAAAGACATGTAGCCACAGAATTGTCTACAATTTTGTTACCTCCTCAGACAATTCTCTACTTTTTCTCTTCCTCAGATCAAATTTTCTCTACTTAAACTGCTCGAATATGTGACTTTTAAATTGGCAGCACCATTAGATTTATGTAAAAATGTATTGCTTGAAATACAATTATTTCTTATTACTTATTACAGGTGCCAATAATTATCAGTACAATTTTGGGGTATTGTTCAAAATGAGATTAGGTTTGGCTTTTTCACATATTTTTTGCATGGTTCTAATCCAGATAAAGGAAATACATAGACCTACGATAACAGCAAAGCATTTGTAATGGCAACATGTTTGCGAAGGAAATGTTGCAATATCTGAAAAACTGCAGGGGTGCCTGTGTATAACCCACCTCAGCTTTTTGCTTCTGTCGAGAGATACAACCACACAGACACACATAGGTTTGTAATTATATCTTTGTGGGGACTCTCCATTCATTTCTATGGGGAAAACTCTAATCCCAACACGACGACCTTAACCCCTACCCAGCCGTAACCTTAACCATAAGTAACCAAACAAAGCACAAGATTTTTCGCGTTTGTAGTCTTTTGATTACAGTATGTTCACAGATTTCTATAAAACTGAGTTAGCTCTGGAAGATGTCCCCACAATCTTTATCTTCCTCATTGTGGGGAATCTTTGGTCCCCACGATGTAAGCTAATATATGCATGCCCACATATACATACTAACCTCAATGTGTTGCAGGCCTTGGTTTCTTCCTTATTTTTGATTTCCATGCATATATAGTTATACCAAAGTATATATTTACATATATGTGGAGCCCAGAGATTGACTGGCCATCTGAACCCCCCCATAGCGGTAAGAGACAGCGGCTCCATTTATAGGGTTATTATCTCACAATAACGGCTTTGAATCTTTCAGGAACTGGGTTCCCCTTGAATCCAATGAAGAAGCTTTGGAATTAAACTTCCCCACTAATAAACTCAAATCCTCGGTCAGCATGTGAACCGATAGTTTCCAGCACATTCTCCATCACTCTGGCTCTGACTGGATAAGAAACCTGCTATGCACAGATTCAGATCCAGTTCCGTTTCCTACATTAACATTTACAGCTGTAGCCTGTTGAATCAGTAGGCTACTTGAATCACTTTTTTCTGTGGCAGCTTAGCCTTCAACTATATTAAAAAAATATTAAAACATAGTAAAACTTCTTAAAAGCTAAACCAGACATTACATTAATATTAACATTAGTGTCTCGGAAATACATTTGACCCCCAAATAGTAGGTGACACACACAGCAATAAAATTGACACACACTTTAAATAGGGTAGTCCATTAACGAAATCATCGACTCCATAGAATTTATCACTATATCTGTATACCAACAGATCAATAATTATTTTTTCAAGAAAATGTAGCTCCCATCACACCTGACTAATAATAATAATAATAATAATAATAATAATAATAATAATATATTTCATTTGTAACACATTTTACGTTTAAGACAATCTCAAAGTGCCACAGAATAAAAGCATTGTCATAAAAAGCAAAAAAATAAAAAGTATATCTAGAAGGTAAAAACTAACAAACTAACATAAAACTAACATAAAATAATTAAATCAAGAAATAAACCTAGAAGATGATAAAAACTACATACCTAACATAAAACGTGCATCATAAGAACACTACACGCCTGAGTTACTTCTGTAACTGCAATACATACGCATAACTCTGTCTAATTCACCTTGATATTGATTGCTTTGTGCAATATGTCTATTTATTTATTTATTTGGTGAGGGTTAAGTTTCTTCAGCAAAGTGTACGGTTCATTTTCGTTCTGTACTTGCATGCATATTTACCATTTGTAACCTATAGCCTACTAGTCTGTAGTATTTTAGGAGCTTAAACGCAAAATTAGGCAGATGTTTTGCTTATCTATATTGCCATTACCTGATAACGACATTTCCCGTCCTAGACTAAATACTGCGAAAATGCTGCTCTTTCTCTAACCGAAAGTACAAAGTGAGTAGAAGACTTCGCGTTTGACTGAAGTGTTCCGACTGCAGCCTTGAGCAGGGAAAAAACAACCATACTGTAAATTAATAAGAATATGCATAAAGAAATTAGCAACGGAGATTTTTAAGATTATAGCTACTGATTTCTGCGCTGTGAACGTATATGAATGTGTATTGTTGTGTATTGACTGTCAAGAGTAAAATGGCCAGAGACACTGCCCATCTCACGCCTGTTGAATACATAATCAGAAGACAACGGTCTGTCGAATCAACATGCAGAAGCGTTGCTAAATGCACACCATCTTAATCCATTGTTGCGTTCCAAGTTCCTGTTTCCCCCGCACTGTCCTGCTAAGTATTGCAAAGGCTCCAGTAATTTAGTCCAACTTACTGACACCTGCATCGATTTAAATTTTAGCCTTATTTGATAAAATTCTAATATTTTGTTCATCAGTTCTGCTTTGCTATTATATTGTAATTATATATTTCAGACATAAATTTTATTCTGATACACACAATTCCTTACTCTGTTCATCTTGAAGAACGACATTAAATATTAAATACACTGTAAAATAATGCGCGATTTGTTGAGAGTTGCAAAATTAAAGCAACATATTCCTCCCCAAGTCGTTTCTCATGGATTAAACCAAAATGAACTAGTTGAAGTCTTATTTCCCGGATCGAGTTTTGAGTAAATCTCCCAGACGCACAAATAGCCTAGAATAATGCATGCGGATCGGGTCGGAGCGGAGCTTTCCGTGGTGCTGAACACGGATGTCTTATCATTTTGTCTGCACAAATGAATTCTTCGTAATTAACGTCAAAACCTGCATCGCTGCCACTCGCTACACCATCAGTGAAACCCCTTGATATTAACAGGTGTCCATCGCTATCTGGGCGTTGAATGCACGGCAGTCCTTTTCAAGTTGGAGACGCATTGTACTTCGATATATGTTTATGCCTTTGATGCATGTCAGCGAGATCTTTGCTACGGTCGCTATATTTTCGCATCAAAATAAACGGATTACCGCAGAAGGACTTACCTTCTAGTTCGTCCTCGGGAAGGGTAACAGGGGTCCGGTACGATAGGATGTCTGGTATAGTGCAAAGGCCCCTGTACATTAACGTGGAAGTCACGGCGCGCACTGGCATTTCTGCGGGAGAAAACCAACAGCGATGCGGAGATCTTCATATAGCACGCTTCACTTATCACAACTTTGGAATACTCCACATGTGGGCAAGGTTGCGGAAGCTCAAGTAAACAGCATGAAGCCTGTTTCCAGCCTTTGGTTTGATTTTTGTTATTTTATTTATTGGTGTCAACTGGAAAAAAGCTTCTCCCAGTGATAGAGGGCAGACAGTAGAAGGTGGCACTGTCTTAAGTTCAAGGCGTATAATAACCGGTTTAGTCGGACGCGCACTTCAGCATAGCAGATGCATACCTGCGACATACAAGGTTATATTGGTACTTACTGAAGATATTGCTCGAACTTTCAAACTCAATGCAAATTACCGCACAAGTACAAGCATCGTGCATTATTGCGCTACTGATTCATCGCCAGTTTTATTGCCTTTCCCCCAGTGAAAAATCCGAAGCGCGTATTTCACGGCGGTTCCATAGACTGGAGGCTCGCCAGTCGCAGTCTTTCTTCATAAAAGAGACAGGTTCTTAATCGATCCCAAGATCACTGTGTGGATGTGGACTATTTTTCTTCTATGATTATTAATTTGCGCTCCATTTTACTTCAAAAACGTTATTTTGCACGTCTTCGCGGCTTCCGATCGCCACATTCTATATAAAGTATTATTGATTTAAATCCTACAGGTAGTATAGCGCCCAGCTACGATCGCATGGAGAAAGACGTTGTTTTTCTTCTCAAATGGCTCCCAATACAGAGAATCGCCTTTCTCATTTTGTCGGGGGTTTCTTCTCAAATAAAAACTGACTAAGATTTAAGCGAAGTTTCCTGCTTCTTAATTGTACGAAGAGGGGAACAGACGTTCCAGCAGTTTGCCTGAATACTACCAAGCCCTTCTAAAGTGATGACAGTGGATTGCGATCAGAAGGAGAACCGTCCGTCCGTCTCCACCTCCCCAGGTAAAGGAACGCCCCGCGTCCCTGCTGTTCACGGTCTATCCTCAACGTTCCACTTCTGGTCAACGGCCCCCTAAGCCCCAGCCTCTCCGACAAAGAGATCGGGGTTCCCCCTTTATCGCCTTTTAAAGTGTCACGTGGGTATAAGACAATTTTACATTGTATTTAATTGACGCGATCGCCCCTTTCAGTTTATAAAGGAAATTAATGTTTGTGTCGCCAACGAGGTGCAGTAATACAGTGTTCACTGGGCTACAAACTGTAGGCATAGACTACATATACAGGTTACAACACGGAGTAAGTGTATGCATATTGTTATTTGCCGTTTTATGCGCGATTTAGGCATTGTTTCTGCGGCACCCATCCATACATGTTCACAACGTTTCTTTATGTCATGTAATAAACAATACGCATAATTTGTTGTTTCCCGTTTTTATGCGGCTTAATGTGTGGTGACATCTATGCAATTTAATAATAGAAAAAAACCCTGCAGCGTTTAAAATAATAATAATAATAATAATAATAATAATAATAATAACAACAGCAACAATAATAGTAATAATAATAATAATAATAATAATAATAATAATAATAATAACCTCAGTTAACACCTCACTGTGTTAAATCCAGGCGCGAACAACATCCGCGATTTGCTCATCTTACTGGCAGTGATCCAGTAATCCAAGGTATCGGGACTGTGGACGGCTCCCCGGTTCGTGTCCGGGAAAGTCAGCTCTGCACCTACCCTTTCTCCGTCAGAAAGTGTCGCCCTTGCCTCCGGTCTCTTACGTTAAGTTTTTAATATGTTGCCTCTCGATCATTGTTACGAGGTGCTTCTTTGGTAATCGTGCACTTATGCATCTTTTTATTACTGAATCCGAAGGGGCGCAAATAGGGCAAACATTTTGTCACATTTCTTCTTACGGGTCGACAACCAACCTTCTCAATTAAAAGAGCAGCTTTTTAGTCGCATGCGTAAATAATACAACAATCATATGGTTTAAGGTGTCTTAAATCCTTTTGCATTCGGAATTACATAACACTTCTGAAGTTCATGGCGGTACTATTTTCATTAAAGAAAAAATATCGCAATCTGAAGCATACTACGGCTCTTAGATTAAAGAAGCGACTGCGTTTACACATCCTCTTGAGTCGGTCAGAGGCACATTCATCTTATTTCATCTTAATACTGCTCGGAAGTGCCTTCTATCGATTAACAAAAATTGAGATAGCAGACAAGGCGGTGAACACTTTCGGCAAATATATTCTGCGATGCCACTGATTTATTATTCAGGAGACTGCAGGGGTGATTTAATACCAAGAGAGTCCTCCAGCCTTGAGAGGCGGAGTCTTTTGCAGAAGCCATTAAGTTATAACTTTTCACCAGGAGAATTCCCCTCATGACCTTAGTGCATCTAAAACAACCTCAATTAAGCAGTGTGGGGCATGGGTTGGGAATGCAATTGGTTTCAATTGGGCCCTGGTGCATTTGAAGTCAATGTGTAATTGGAATTTTACAGATTTTATACAGCCTTTAGCAGAAAGCACTGCCAACAGAAAGCGCTGTCATAATCCACCTGGTGTGTGCAGAGTCGTGTTTGTGGGGCATCCGCTTCCATATCTGCGTGCAGCCCTTCCCCTGTCAGCCCAGGCCGTCACTGGAGTAGACAAGCAGGCCCACTGTTCTTGCTCAAATTGGGCCGTCTGACGTTGGACTGTCTTCCTTCGCAGTGCCAGCACCTCACCCAGAGGCTTCACCTGCGGCGCTCGAGAAGATGTCCCATCATTCAAAAACATTTCAGCAGTTTTTTCAAGCAACATGGAGCCCAGCCAACACTTTTATACATATGGATATTGTGAGGGGGGGGGGGGGTTTGTGGAATAAAGTCCATACTTATACAATCTGTTACCCCTGACCTTATTACTAGTTATTCACAGAACATATGTCCAGGGCTATCAACCAGGCTCATGTCCTGTAAATTTACTGCCCATGAGAATCAATATATATTGAATTGTTTGTGTTGTTTAACACGCAAGGACACGCCTCAAGAAAAAGGGTCAAAACCCAGGAGGTTCTATTACAGGGACAGGTGTGAGGGAGGGGCTGTAATTTACCTGGGACGGGTGGTGTTGCCATAGTAACTCACATCGTAAAAATGTCGAATAAACAGAGTATCCTCGTCACATAGAACCCCTCTGTGCAAAAGGCCAGCTCAGGGAACCAAGTGGCGTGATCTGTGGAATTCTCAGTGTACCAGAGATTTCTATCCAGTCATCATTGCTCAGTTTTTGAGTCCAAAAAAACTTGAGGGTTTTGAGTGAGGATGGGGGAGCACCAGACATTCAAATTCTCTATGGTTCTGGTGATCTGCTCTGACAACAGCAAGCTCTGTTCTGGGGGCATATGGGGGATACTGACTTTACTATGCGAAACACTGCAGCCTCTCCTGACACAGCTTCTCTGTGGAGCCTGAGTGTGTGATTCCTACATGCTGCAGACCCTCTAAAAGCACAGCCTCACATTTTACCAGGGGATCCATTGCTGAGATGTAAGCTTCATTACAATATACTCACGAGAACTTGGGTTGGCGCTGAGTAATGGCCTTTTAGTTCCTCCTTTTGTTCATAGCTGATATTGTGCTGCATGTCGGGTGGGTATGTGACACAGCAGGGCAGCAGTGCATTGTAATGATTAAATCTGGCCTTGACTCATGGGTCAGAAACGAAATGGCCCTTCTGGAAGGTCGTGTGACCCTGAGGGCCTGATCCACAATCGAGAGTGAGCAATCGTTGCTGTCTCCCGGCTACCTGGACGTCCTTAATAATTTATGAGAGTGTCACATATGCCCAAACCTCCAGCTGCAGGCCATGTAGGGAATGTGTGTTGTTAGATCTTTTCTCATCTCTGTTCTCCTTTGCTGTTGATATGGTGAACAGGTTCCTCTCGGTCTCCCATTGAACGCTTGTGGGAGTTTTACTTAGAAATAAATATTCTGAGGGCAGAACAAAAAAATATTTAATTCAGAGCAATAATCAATCAAATTGTAGAGGAAGTCAGTCCAAGCAAGTAGAGGAGGTGGGACCAAGGTATCTAATTGGTTGGTCCTACTTACTCTAGTTGCTTGAACTCCCCTACTCTACAACCTGATTGGTTGTATCGCTGAACTAATCATTTTTCATTCTGCCCTCAGAACATTTTTGTGTATGTAAAACTCCAGGACCCCAGTCCCTGGAGTGTAACTCATGATGTAAAAGTTTTATATGGTTGAATGTTTAACCGTATAAAACACAGCTTGAATTCTGTCAATGTCTCTCCAGTTCAGTCTTTATTAACCGTGACTGCTTGCCTCCATTTGTTGAGCTGACATTTTAGGTCGAAGCTGCTTAAGCAGATATATCAAATTTATAAATCTGCTGATTGAGCTGGACCCCACCCCCAAAACATTACCGGCTCCCCAGGCCCACCTTCATACTGTAACAAAGAAGCAAATCTTCAGCTTGAGCTGTTCCTCCTCTTCCTAGGATGAAGGGGCACGTTTGTTAAGAGCCTGTTGAGTCAGATCCAAAGGGATGGTGTTTAAATCGTTTCCCCACCAATCAGCAAACAGCATATCCAGAGAGGAGAGGCGTATTCAGTCAAACTGAGAGCCTGGCGGAGTGTGCCACCTTGGTAGTCTTTCTCAGAACGCGGCAAGCCGATGACTCAGACAGCATGACAAGGCCTCTGGTCCTGATGCCCCTCAGCCGGAGAAGCGGCCAGGCCGGTTCTTTCTGCCTGTCTGCTTTTAGAGCAAGTAACCGGGGCCATGAACAGACATCCTTCTGAGGTTTGGATATTGAATGTGGAACGTAGTCCCAGAAAAATGATCTGCCTTTCCAGGAGAACACGTCTGGTGGTGTTCCCATCAGGGAACAGCCACTGTCAGCCCAGGACCTGTGTTCTCCGCCTGTATCACTGCCACAAAAACAACAATAGCAACAATAAATAAAAATGTTGTTGCATTTTTTCATTTTTTTTCTTATTTTGTGGACACAATGCACTAAATTGAGCTCAGAAAAAGCCCAAAAATGTGTACAGAATTCGCTTTGTGCTGTTAATTTGCTATTTTGAGTTTGTGAATTGATTAAGTTGTTTTGTTGATTTGTGTTCCATGCTTGCAAAGCCAGAAGCTGCAGTGAATACTCTGGGTTTTATAGTAGTAAATGATTCAAGAGGGGGTGCGAGAGGGGGTGCTAGAGTGGGTGCTAGAGGGGGCGTTAGAGGGGGCGCTAGAGGGGGCGTTAGAGGGGGCGCTAGAGGGGGCGCTAGAGTGGGTGCTAGAGGGGGTGCTAGAGTGGGTGCTAGAGTGGGCGCTAGAGTGGGCGCTAGAGGGGGCGCTAGAGGGGGCGCTAGAGGGCGTGCTAGACCTGAGCCTTCATTTACCAAGTTGGGGCACACAAGAAGCAGCCGAAAGGTGTGGACCCAACCTTCTATGCGAAACTTGATAACTTAATGGGACAAAATGTAATTATATATTTATGGAAGGTCAGGGGTAAGTGTATGCAAAATTTTGAACAGATCAGGAAAAGGCAACACCCACTGTAAAGCAGGGAACTGCAGGTAAACCAGCGAAATGACTAACAATTCATGCCATCGACCCTCACATTCACATCTAAAAATGTCAACTGGAATTAATTGATTTTCCATTTATTCATGTGATCCAAAGACTATGTATTCACCTTGGAGAATTTTATTTGATATTTTAAATGTTATGCCTTTTCAGCTATTCTCATGAAATGAAAGTATCTGTAATTTGCACTAGTTGCACTATATGTGAAGTAGGTGTCAGATGTTCCCATGCATGGATCTGTGTGTAAGAATAGCCTACAGTCACGAGAATGTCATGTAGCATAATGGTGTTCTTGCTAGTGGTTATATAAATGGAATGATAAGAATATATTTTACTCTTTGTTTACTGTTTGCACTGTGTTTAATGTCTTTGCACTTTGTTTTGCATTAAATATATGTTTCCCTGTGCTGTGGCTGAACAGCTCAATGTAAAAATTATATTTGCAGTGATGTCCAGGTCTCCTAATGTAATTGGGGAAATCGACTGCACTGACATTGCAAAAAGGGCACCTCAGATCAAATCAAAGTTTTATTTATCAAATGCACAACAGGATACAGCAGCAGATGCAGACTGAGTGCTAATTAAGCTACTTTTGCCATTCGAAGGCCATTTCCTTCTATTAATGCGCAAGTAATCTATGATGTTGACATGACATTGACCAATATAATAATATGATGTTCTAGGTTAGCTTATGATTTGTTCATTTGAAGTATCTCCCAACTACTCTGGGGCAGCACTGCATAACAGGGCATTCCTTATTATACATGTCATATGCATCTTAAAGTTTGTGGATGAAGATGTTGGTTTGTCCCTGACTGTTCCTGTGTGATTTCTTTATATTTTTCTTCAGACCTGACCAAGTACAAGGACTTGGAAACAAAATACACAAATGTGCAAAATAGTACAAATTTATTAGAAACTGCTGTTATTGGTTTTTTATTTGCAGTCGTTATCTGACTTTGCAAAAAGAAAGGCTTGATTTGCATATTATATGAGCAGGCAGCTCATTTGCATTAACTATTTATGGTTATTTGTAGGTGGAAACTGGGCAGGGTCTCAGGCTCACATATGTACGCACATGTACAGGATAAGATCGGGAAATATGCATATATCAGGTTTGACAAATGTAATTTTTTAATACTGTAAAACTTTCTTTTCGTGCATAAGTGTTCCTTCACAGTGCTGAGTGGCCCCCGAAAACTGACGAGGACAACATGGTATTCCTCTGGGTGTCATATAGCCAAGCCCAGAACTGTGTCCCCCCCCCCTCAATAGCTCAGTCCACCACCGTTAGCTGAGTAGCAACAGTTTTTTGTTTGCTTGCAGCAATTCATCACACAGCTGGAAGACTCTCCTCACCTCATCTGCAGATCGGCCCCTCTGCTCGCCATCAGGGAAAAGCTCAAATGCCACATCTTCAGGCAGCAGGCCTGCTGTGGAAAAGCTCAAATGCCACATCTTCAGGCAGCAGGCCTGCTGTGCTACGGGTGTGTTGAAAATGATCACGATGATATAGGGGGGTACCTTGAAATTCGTCTCCCCAATGTTACATATCATTTTACCAATGGCATAGGTTTGAATTCAACATTGTTAGGGACCAAATCATCCTCAAACCTCCTTAAACACACACAGCACCCACTCAATATCAGTAGGGCCATATCCCAGTCATCCATACCCAAATGCACGCCCTCAGATTTTAGGCATTTAAGGGCCCCTGTTAAGTGCTGGGCCCCGTAAATCTGCCAGACTGTCCATGTCCCATACATCTGCCAAGAGCTAAAATACAAAGTGACTTTTATTTAAATACAGTGCCTGTGACTTTTTATAGAAAATCGCTTACAGAAGTCATGGAAATGCTCCTTCGTGGGGACCAGGATGTGTTTAGAAGCTGACTACAAAAAGACACTTTATGACCTCATTATTTAATTCTACTTCTATATTTTGAGGCCGTAGGTCATGTCAGACATAAATGTTGACTACTCATAAATGCAGAGCAGTATTCTTTCCTTTTAAGCAGCTTTTCTCCATATTGTCCGCTGTTGTTCTGTTATTCTGTACCTGCGTAGCCACAGGGACCCACTTCATACTGGCGTTGGCTCAGACAGGGTGGGGCCTGCTTACGTCCTGCATTCTGGGAGTGCCATGAGGTCCCCGATGTGCCGCTTCAGGGGGCGAGGTGCTCTGTCACTTTCACCACCTGGATGATGCACATTCAAATTGTACACAAAGTTTACATTTTTTTTATCTTAATTTCATGCAAAAATTAGATGTATGAAACAAGATGTCTTGTTTTATAAATCCAGTGTTTTCATTTCTGCTGTTCCTTGAGACCTCATTATTCCATGGTGGCATTTGTTGGTATAACGTACAACACTCATCACCAGTAAAATTCATTAGAGTCTCTCTCGCGATGATGTTGCTATGATCACCCCATCAATATGCAGAAGGAATCTGTGATCACATTTTCAAATGAGGAATCAAATCAACAGCATTACAGTCTGAAAGCCCCAGCCCCCATGAAACTACAGCTATGGAATAATTAAGGACTGTTGTCGCAGAGACAAATACAGTATAAACAAAAATTCATCTGCAATCTGAAATGCATGTTACCGAAAGCATAAGATTTCATCCGTAATTTTGTGTGTGACATCATACCCCTGTGTGCTGTGACCTTTCTAGGAATCTGTTTTTTTCCCCGAGACATCGGCTGCATCTTTTGCTGTGCTGCTGAGATTACGGATGGCAGGAGAGTCCTCAAGTCTGGAAATCCCGATGACCTTTTCCATCTGTAACAGGAGCACACGGTTTTGGTGATAATCCTTCTGTTGATTATATTGTGCTGGTGACACAAATAATTTATGGAAACGAAAACATTCAAGGGAGAGACCCTGTCAGTCTCTTTGTGGAACAAATTGATATTCCTCCTTCAAGTCTGGCATGGTAAGGTTGCAGCAAAATATGTTGTTGCATTGTGATCTGGTGGGGGGGAGGGTATTGGGTTCAACCAACTGTTGTTCTCTTTGATTTTGAAACAGATTCTCTCAAAATGCTATGTGCAAAGGAATTACAAAATTCTGTCTTATGCTCATTCATCAACTACTCTGATGTCGTAAAAAAAGAAAAAAAACCATGAAATATTGCATTGATCCCTCCTCAAGTTAAGGGTAAAGTCACGCTGCACGATTCACAACTCTCATCTACACCTTTCTGTACCAAGTTTGCTGGATTGGTGGAAATGGTCTATTGTCTGATAACACTTCGGAATATAACGCCTTCGTGTAAGAAAGTGCCGGGGGCAGTAGCTGGTATGTTAATATTTACCAGGAGAACATCGGGTATTAAAGTGAAAATCTAAGTAAGAAAGGAAAGCAGATTACATTACACACATAATAAATTGAAGTATAAAACTGTTGTCTGTGATCCCTAATGCATCAACAAACAAATTAAAAAAGAAGAAATCAGAAAATCCAGAAGGGCAAAGATGGGTCTTAATTACAATACATTAATAATCTTGAACATCAATATTTTTCACTTTAGAAGTGTCTCCACTATTACCTAGAATAAAGAAAAGACAAATGTGAAAGAGGATGGCCTGGGCTGGAAATAGAAAGCATGTCAAGATATCATAGGAACGTTTTTTTTATTTCCAAAGAGCCAAAAACAACAAAAGCAACTGGAAAAAACTGAAAATTTGATTTCCTACTCCTGTCATGGCGAAATAGTGACTGCTAGAGGTTCCTGCTCACAATAAGAAGCTGAAGCCTGCAGCTCAAGCTGACAATGATTAAAAAACTTCATCATTTATATATTTGTAAACAAAGGGAAATATGCAGCAAGGGCTTTCCGGAAGGTTCCTGGTCCAGACTGAAGACCAAGCACAGAGTTTGAATGAATACGTGTGTTTCGTACATGTCTGTCATGCTGGGGTTTTTAACCTAAAACAGAGCGGCCTGCAAACTCACAAAGGTCTCTGGGTAAATTGCTTTTTTCTTGCAAAGTGTGCCAGCAGGGCAGAGATCAGGGCCAAATCCTTCTGCGGACACATAAACAGCAGGATGGCACTAGGAGTCTGAACCTGCATTGCTACGGGATGGCACTAGGAGTCTGAACCTGCATTGCTGCGGGATGGCACTAGGAGTCTGAACCTGCATTGCTGTGGGATGGCACTAGGAGTCTGAACCTGCATTGCTAAGGGATGGCA
>JAODKF010000126.1:23591110-23605877 GCA_026779585.1 Mormyrus proboscirostris
TAGCAGGTCTACCACTGAGCACCATTCGCCCCCTCCAGCTGATTCAGAATGCAGCTGCTCGACTTGTGTTCAACCTTTTGTTGTTGGGCTGTCCTTCAGGCAGCATTGCATCCTTGCTGCTAAGATCAAATACTGTCCTGCTAAACAGAGCCCGTTTGAGCGCCACTGTAAACAAAACCCTTCTTTGATGTCTGTGTACGACCCACGCTCGGTAATACTCACTGGGTAGATCGACAGAGAATACCACCCAGCTTGTTCATGACTCGTCAGTCATCCCTTGGTCCTGGGCAGAGTACAGATGCTCTTACACATAATGGCATTCAGCCACACTTCTTATATTTTGAGTTGTAGTTTCTAACAGGCATAAATATTCTCGCAAAACATCAGGTTACCTGGAAGCACAGTTCTTGATTCAGGATCCTGTTTACATTTTGCCAGAAAGGGTCACAAGCACAGAGAAGGCAGCTAAATGGAGTACAGGGTCCAATTCCATAATCTCATAGCTCATGCAAATCCACCTAGAAAGGTGTACTCATCTCAGTTTGGTTCTGGAACTTTACCTGCTACATGCCAGACAGACCGTGTCATTTCATCTTGTACTGATTCCAAATATGATTACATATTTTCTCAATACCTTCACTGGCACAATAGTTACTCCCACCCTTCACAGACTCTGGGGGTTATCTCCAGTCTCAGCACTTGCTCACACAGTGAGCAGCCATGTGTGAGGGTAGGTCCAGCGAAACGGGCTCATTTATCAGCCAGTGTCTACAAAAGGACTGACCTTCACCCCAAGATTGGGGAGTCGACTGGGGCGGTGGCCAAACACGTCCTTCCAGATTCCTGCCTCTTCTCCTTCCCTGAGTATGTGATCCACAAAGCTGCTTGCGTTGTAGCTCCTGATGTTCTGCTCCTCCTATGGCCAGAGATGCCAGAAGTGTGAAAATCAGGGTCGTATGTTTGATGGTGGATGTATTGCAACAGTTTCTTTGACTCCACAAACTTTCTTCTAAGCTCCAACCCTTGAATCCCTCAGCCAGTAGCTGTTGGTTGTTCTCCAAAGTGTGAGGCGACCACCTCACTTTTTTACCACAAAGAAAGAAACATGTGTCAAACATTAGCGATTTTTCTCCTCTTCCCCTGACTGCATCAAAATGCAAACCAAAAACTCTCTCCAGGGGACGAGAAATTCTTTCTCTTCAGCTTGCCACCAGTCAGTCCACGGCTTATTCACTGCTTACCCCTACATTATACCATTTTCCACCCCTGTGGTGATGAGATCCACCTGTGGTGAGTCTTCACAGCAACTACAGCTGGCAGAGTAAACATCACATTTCTGCGTCCCTGACTGAGCAGAGGACAGTGTTCAGTGTGATGGGCTGCTGGTTCTCTCTGGTAGGCCATAGCCACTCGTCGCTGCCTGTTGGGGATGTAGTAGGAACTCCTGAAGTTCTTTCCTGCCTTCACAAGCTTTGAAGGAGACTTTCAAAGCTCCTCTCAGTGATAATCGACTCGGTCACTAACCTCTGGTCACCGAGTGATGTTACTGGGACAGGAATCTACTGCTTGGCATTGATTCGGACAAACTGTGGGTTCATTTGACATAGTTTTCTCACGTTGCTTGGGATCTTCTGATTATAGCATCTCCTGAATATGTTTTTAAAGCGGAATTTAAATCACATCCCATCTTCTTTAACTAAATGTCTCTATGTTGTCACATTATTCCCTTGGATTCCGATGGAGTTCAATCCATTACAAAGACTATGCCAGTCCCATCTGTTCTCTTCCACATATATTTGAGTAAACACATCTCTCTATGCGAATACAATTTGAATACATTTGAATACAGGGGTGAATCTATTTACAAGAGAACATTTACTCAGACTCACCCTGATCTTACTGTGGTCATTCTTCACCTGAGACCACTTCGAGCCCATCTCCTGCACGTTTTGACAGAGAAATTGCCATCACTTCTAAAGGGTTCTTCTTGTCGAGAAGTGATAAATATATTGAAAACTCACTCACCAGTGAGAGGTTTGTAGCATCCCAGTAATGAATTGTTGGTGTCATTCAATAACAAACCAGTACCATACAGCTGATTGAAAAGAGGCAGTGCTGAAAGATTAGCTTCTACTGCCATCCTGTACTTTCTGAAAGGTGTGGTATGGTCATTCCACGAGGTAGCTATTGAGTTGCTTAATAAAAACTTTCTTATAGGGAGATGAAGGATGCAGGACGAGGCCCCAACTCATGTCAAGGGGAAACATCTAGCATACTTAAAATCCTCCCTCTGCCAATTCCTGATAGGCTACTGACCCACAAGAAGTTCTGACAGAGTTGATAACTGGCCCCGAAAGTCGAGGGGGCTTCATATAATCCCACTGAGTTCCCCAAAGTCCAGGCAAGCCTGAATTAGGTCGGTCTGTTTTAGCTCTGATGGGGAAACAGCACTGAAGCTTAGCACTGAAGCTTAGCACTGAAGCTTAGCACTGAAGCTTAGTACTGAAGCTTAGCACTGCCCATGTTAGGTACAGCCTGCAGCGGCTCGCTAAATTTCTTCACTCTCACATGCAGTGTCGCGTTGGAGTTTGTTTAGCTCCTCACCTTATTCTTTCAATAGCGCATTAACATGTCAGATGAACGTGGCGCGCACAGCTTAGACAGGGACATGAGATTTAAATAGATGCACACCAGCATTCCAGTCTTGTTGGCCCATTGCACTGTCAGAAGAGTAGAAAGTAGCAATTTGTACCTTTGAGGGTATAATTACTCGTCACTAGGGCTGTACCCTGAACAGTCTGCCAATTTAACCCTAAATGGAGGTAAATGTCTCTTTTAAGGTACAGAAATGTACTCTGAGGAACATTTTTGCACCATTGGGGGTACATTAATGTTGTTTGTACATTGGGGTACAAAACCGTATCAGTAGTTTTCTGACAGTGAGGGTGGTGGTGGGGGGGCATCCAGGTGTCTCGGATATTCGCTAAATTATTTCTTTCTTTAATTTAGCTAAATTGAGACATGGGTTTATCCAAAAAGGGAGGTAGGGGGTTGGGAAGGGTACAGTTCAAGTCATTGATTCTCAAAACCAGCTCTATCGACATCCAGATTAAAGAACGTCAAGATGATATTAGGCGGTGTTTTACACACCTTAAAGTTTTACAGCTGTGTATTTTGCCAGGTCAGAATCGATTCAAGGTTGCAAAACAACTCTGTCCCCCGAGCCCCGCACACCCCAATCACCAATCCAAGGCTGTTACTGCCCCGCACACCCCAATCACCAATCCAAGGCTGTTACTGTCCCGCACACCCCAATCACCAATCCAAGGCTGTTACTGCCCCGCACACCCCAAACACAAATCCATCCTCATCTTTGTGCCAAATATTTGCACATACTTAATTCCCTTGAATCTATATAACTGAATTTCCTCTGTATATGTCTGACCTTTGATACACAGACCCTGCCGCAAGCTAAATAGACTGAAGGAGTTTAAGTGTGACTGAATAAACCAAGACCCCTTTTTGAGGAAGCGTGTGAGCACTGCGCAACTGCCACTGCACACGCTTGCATTGTGTCCACTGTGAGAAACTGTGCACTATCTTTGGAGCAGATGTGAAGATGTTTAGTGCCACCACTGGGGAAGTTTAATTGTAACTGACATTAGATTAGCCTGTTGGCTGACCTGCTAAGTTGGTTTTGTGTTAGGTTCAAAGCCTTCTTTTTTTATCTGCGCGGGGGGAATTTAGAGGGGGGTGGGGGCTTATTATTCAAAAGGCTCATTATTCAAGCCTTTTAAATTATTCATCTTGTTTATCTGGATGCCTCTTCCTGGAGGAGAAAACCTCTGTGAAATTACTTCACGCTGCTTAATTGTGTAGCACGTGTACTTGTCCTGGTTGTAGTATAGAGCTCTCATTTAATGAATGAGCATCTTGGTGCTCAGACCTTTACTGCAACAAGATGCCGAACCCCCTGGAGGAACACTGATGGTTTGAACCTTTAAGTGTGTGATGTGCCTCTCATGAACTTGGCTTGCTTGTATGTCATCTCTAAGCCTGTAAGTATTTCTGATGTTAACTGCGTATTGGCTCACTGTCTACCTTGCAAATAATCATACAAGATGTAAAATATGTATAAATGATTGCTGCATTGTTCTTTGTCGGCCTCAAGGAGACTGCGGAGGAACTTTGTGAAGCCGTCGGAATTAACACAATCTGCATGCATCACTGTTTTGGGCCTATGGGCCTTGAGTGCAGTGCTACAGATTGTCTTTCCCAATAGTGTCTCCTTCTCCTTCTCAGTTTTGATTGGCCTTCCCCAAGAGTCTGAGGGGATTGCCTTATTGGGTCAGGTGCTCTGCCAGGCGTAGGTCTATGGGACAGTTCTGTCTAAGAGAAAGTTCTCTCTGTAGCGTCTTAGAGGTGATGTAATCCACTATGCTTAAGCCCTATATCTCACCCAAGCAAGTTGTTTGCCTTTGCACTCAACACTCCCTCGGCTTTGGTGGATGAGCCTGTGAGGACTTTTCGAACGGTGTGGGAGTTGCGCTTGTTCCTAAGATCTAGTAATTGTTAATCCAATTATTCTTATTAAATATTCTCTTTGTATATGAACCAAGTTCTGCAACAAAGCTTTCACATTTTTGAAGAGATTATCTATAGAATGAAGCCCATTTGAGTAGCAATTAGGGGAATTATGTCTGTTCCTATTGCTGTACATGCCATAGATCTGATGTGGCATGCATGCAGTATCCTGGCAAAAACTGCATCAAGAGAAAATGGTACAAATGACTGTTGTTCAGATCGCTGCCAGCAGCACACATCTGTCGGCCACTCCAGGGCTGAGCATTTCCGCTCAGTTCCAGGGGAATCAGATTTTTCAGCAGATTAATGGGTTTTCTGTCAGCCAGCAGATCTCGATGATCACCCCTATACCCACCCCCACTGTCACCCTTCCAGTTCAGGATATCCCTCAATGTGTTGGCAGCTAACCTCAGCAATAGCTCCTGGTCCTTATAGTTCAGCCAGGTGGCTAAGGCCCCCCCCCCCTCCTACCGCCTAACCAGGTACTGGGAATTTCCTCAATTTCCATGCTGGTCCTGACAACATTTCTGTGTAGCAGAATGAGCTTAACATCTAACAGTACGTGATGTGGGGTATTCTGGAGGGTGCCAGGATGCATTAACATCGGTGAGGTGGTTAAGGGGCCAGACTGCTGAAAAAGTGCTGCTGGTTCACTTGGCGGTCGTCAGGTCCCCTGGAAACTCATCAAGCACGTAAGAGAGAGTGGCGTGCGAAGGGGTGACATGGCTGTAGGAGAAAGGAGAGGCATTTTAATAGGGCTATGGGGGGAGGCCGCCTGCTCAATAAAATCGGTGCATAGGAGCATAAAGACAAGGTGGCTGTTTCAAGGTCTACACACAGGACATGGTCAGGGAAACAAAACAGAGACAAGGCTTGGGGTGGGCTGGCATCGGACTTCAGGAGCTGCGGAAGAACAAACAGAAGCTGTATTTCATCAATAGGTAAGGTGAGAGATCAGACTCGGCGCCTGACTTTTCCCTTACTTAAAAGCATATAAACTTGGCTTTTTGAAAACACTAAGAACTGAATAATGTTCTGCGTCTACTGGCACCCTAAATCCCTAAATGTCGGAAAGGATTTTACACACGTATTTCACACACGTTACTGGATCATCTAATATCATTCTGGAGTATCCAGGGCCAGTAAAACAATGACGAGAATAAAAAATTGAACAGATGATTATGTGAGCAAATAGTTCTTATGGCCTGCCAGCTGTTCCTGACGATTTATTAAAAAAAAAAAAACTAATCAGCCTTGGGTGCACTTACAGGGGGATGTACATAATGACTGCTCACTCTCTGCTTTTTTTTTGGCTGGGATGCAATTTAATTACTTCACACGTTAATCTCCATGTTGTGGATAGTAGTAAGAAAAGGTGAGACCAGAGAGGAAAATGTGATGTGAAAAATAATGTCCTTCTGCCACTGAAAGTTGGGGGGGGGCAAACTTTATGGCATGTTTCCCGGAAGCCCTCCCACACGCCTTACGGGCACAGCTGGTCTGTGTGGCCTGTCCAAATGCCACTGGACGCCAGCCAGGATGGTGTCTGCATTCGCCATTCCTCCACTGGCCACAACGTCTGTGTGTCTGTCTCGGAGGGGAGCCTATCATAAAGATTACGGTCTAATATTCCACATTTTAAAGGAAATGCTGCATCCCTCATATAAACAGAAGCCTCACTAGCGTCACTGGCCCAGATTTTCCCTCCCTGGCATGCTTCTCTCTGAGTTAAGTGCGTATTAGAATCAGCCGAGGCGATAATGAGCCCTGCATGGGGGCCTAACCGAAGGGCAGCTTCACCTTCCACCCGTCCGACAGCCGTCACAGCCTGGCAAGGTCACGCTGCTCCCCGAGAAGCCAGACCTTTTGGGCATTAAGCTAGCCAGCTGTCACTCCAAAGGCTCTTGCCCCCACCTTCCCTGCGGAGGACAAGAAGCAGGGAAAATGGCCTCGCTTTAAATCATTTGATGGGACTGGTGTAGTCAACTGTTGCATGTGTTTTTCTTCTGACATCTTCAGCCACCTTCCAGTTCCTCCTCCACTCCACCTATTCACACTATCTGTATGTTAACCCCATTGGATCTGCTCCATCTGTGTACACTCTCTGTGATTTTGGTCTGTAAAATCCACCCCACCTGTATACACTGCCTGTGAGTTTGGCCTGTAAACTTCACTCCACCTGTGTAAACTGTGAGTTTGGTCTATAAACTCCACCCCTTCTGAGTTTGGTATCTGTGGGTTTCTCATATAATACATACAGACTGATATATCCATGTGCAACTGAAATACCTATGAGATGCATCTTCCCACAAGAAGAAAACTGTAGTGCTGAAGCTGATATTTTGTGGTATAGATGAAGAATTTGGAGCATTTATCTAAAAATCAAGTTAGGTCAGAGTATAAATTTCAGCCCTTCATATGGTGAGGAATGGCTTTAAAAATACTACTGTGTGCATTGAAACATCCACTTTCTTACGTGGGCGGCACTGAAGTGTAGCGTATTTGACATTTATCTTTTTTGGCAGTTGGAGGGTGTGGGCTTGTCAAACTCACAGGAATAAATAACTCTATCTGATTTAGCATCTTATCCAACCTGGCAGGAAATCAGCTCAAATCAAAAGGGAAGGCACTGCCGGTGGCGTGGTCCTGGGCTCGCTGATGCCGCTTGGAGTCCTGTGGGACAACATTGCTCAAATTCTTACAACTCGTATACTAAGCACATGCTAAGATGTGCTAGTCCAACTAGTGGCACTGGCTAGGTACATCATCAGCCACCTATCGATGCCTTCAGGTAATAATCTAGAAAAACATTGCTGTCATTGCAGTGATCTTAACTGGTTTCTCAAGGTTCTTGAAACCCAACCTACTGGAAGGCTTTCCCTTCAAGGCTTTTTCTTCAATGCCCTGAGGTGCAGTTTGGGGAAGGATGGAAATGAAAAGCTGCCCTACCCCGTGGGTGATACCCCCTGTAACCCAGCGTGACACAAGGAGAGCTCTGTTCCTTTGGGGACTGTAGAAAATTCAGAACCTTGAAACATGTTTTAACTGCTGGTTTGCAGTGCTGAATATTTACAGAATAACATTCATGGATGAAAATGGAAGGCGTAAAAACGCTCAAAGGTTGCAATATGTCGTTAACTTTATCTTCCTCTTTCACAGATTATGTGCTGGTTTAAAGTTAGGACAGAAATCTTTACTCCATTCAACCATCTTCCATAAACACATATCAGTACAGGGTCTTGGTGAGCTTAGAGAATAACCCCAGAAGAATCGGGAGATTAACAGTGACATAAGGCAGGGGAGGCGCCCTGGATGGGATGCCAGCCTGTCACAGGGCACGAGGCAGGAGGGACACCCTGGATGGGATGATACTTAATTCCATTGACGACAAATGTATTTCATAACCGGACATTTATATTATATATATTAGATTATACATAAATAATCTGAAAGAGCATTAAAAATCCCCCCACCCAATCCTGATGACAGATCTCGTCGCGGGTGGCAGTACCGTGCCCGTTCCCCACCCACCCCCATCGCTGGCTTTCATTGACAGACCCCAGCTGCACTCTTTATAACCTACTCTACTCTAAATTAGCTTGCCGTTGCCTTCTATCGATTCACCGGATTGTTTTTGCCTGCTTGTGAGCGAACACCAGCCAGACACGTACAGTTATGTTGGCAGAGGAGTGTCAGGGGCAAGGGGGGGCTATAAATCACCTTGGGGGCACACGGCCACCAGCAAACTGGCTGTAGGTGTTCAGGAGGGAAAGAAGAGATGGAGGATTCAAATACTTGGCAGTGGTCAGTGGGGAAGGTGTTTGTACAGTGGTGCAGCATTCAGTGAAGATTCACTGGCTGTTAAACCATCCCATTCTTCAGTAGGTGAAATTATGCATAATTCTAAATAATTCGACTGTATTGTCAAGGAGTCAAGGTACATCTGAGAAATTCCAGCTATGAGGGAAGCCTGCGTGTATCTTCAGTGAGGAGTATCCTGCCTGTCGTCTAATAAAGCCCCACCCTCAGAGACAGAGCAGGGAGATTGCTTCAGTTTCAGGGTTTTTCTCTTGTCTTTCGTATGTTACTAGGGGCCATGCTGAGTATCAGCCAATCGCATTTTAAATATCCAAAAAAATGAATATTAAACAAGCAATAATGTATGACATTATAAACTGTAAAATCTTCAGAGTAATAGACTGTAATGAATTCCTTTTAATGAAAAGGGATTTTAATATAAAAACACTGACTGTGTCAAAGGACTTTAAGATTATTACAGCTACTATTTAGATAGTGTAATTAGATAGTATAATTGGCTGAAAATTTGATAAACAATTTAATTTGTTTATTAATTGCTGGGTTGATTGGAGATGTAGAGACTAGAAAAAAAAACACCTCAATAAATGTTCTTTAAATTTAATGCTGGGTCTCATCCTCCTTAATTGAGTGAGATGAGGCGCGTGAACATGGTGTGCGACCCTCAGCAGGATATGACCTGTCCCAAGAAAGAGTCACGTCCGCTGACAGAGCTGCCAGGCTCTGCTGAGGTTCTCTGCAGAAGTGACAGCCAGGTGGGTCTGAGCAGCATCTCCCTGCTGAGGTTCTCTGCAGAAATGACACCCAGGTGGGTCTGAGCAGCATCTTTCTGCTGAGGTTCTCTGCAGAAGTGACACCCAGGTGGGTCTAAGCAGCATCTTTCTGCTGAGGTTCTCTGCAGAAGTGACAGCCAGGTGGGTCTGAGCCCCGCTGTTCGGGCCTTTTCAGCACAATGCTAACCTGATCGGCGAATGGCTCTTTGAGGTTGAAGATGGGGGCTGATCCATTTTTCAGCAACAGTGGAAATAAAATAAGATTTTCAGATTCAACATGTGAAGTCTGACAGCTTGGGCGTGAGCAGGTGCACGCCTCCTCGATGGCGGCTTGCCACCAGTAGCAGAGGCCTCTACAGCGCCGGTAGGGCATGCCTTCGTATCCTTCAACAGCTCATGAGAGATGGGAATTCATTTAAAATAGAGCACCCCCCCCCCCCCCGCCAACCAACCAGAAATCAGTTCGGCCAGCGGACTACATGCCCTTCTTGGAGCAAGACGGATTAGCTGGTCTCCCCGCCCCCCCCAAAAACCCTCATTCCAATGGGGGGGGGGGATCCACCCTCTCAATCGAGGAAGGTCAGCTCTCAAGCGGATTGGAGGTATTAAGCTGGGTCCCTCAGACGGAGAGGGACGCGGTTTGTCAGTCTCGTCACGCGGTGAATGCACAACGCTGCAAGCTGTGTGTGTGCTGCAGGCATTGAATTACTGAGTCTGTGAGATCACAGGGCTCTTAGCACGGGGGTGGGGGCAGCTGAAGATGGTAGGGGTCTGGGGTTGAGACTCACACCATGGGTTTGAGCTTGGGGAGAGCTTTCCCTTATGCCAGCCTTGTCTGCAGTCAGTGACTGTTTATTTTGTAGGTTTAAAGTCCCCCATACCCCTTAATCCCTAACTGGGCAGTCATTAAAGCATCACCTCTCAGAATCTAATTGGGAGTAAAGCCCCCCATTCTGGTCCCTGGGGAGATGCAATGTCTCTGCAACTCTCTCCCAACCAGGGGATTGAAACTATGAACCAAATCCAGCTCAGGCTGGAATGAGCCACCGCGTCCATGGCGAACTGTTTCTACGGTGACGAGGGGTCGGCCAGTCTCAGGTCTGCGGTCCCACATGATCCAGTCTCGTCTCACTGAACACAAGGCTGGATCTTTGGAAACAGACCAGCAGGTCTTGAGTTCAGATCCCATAGGGAATAAATCAGTGAGTGTGGGGCATCTTTTAATCTGGTTACCACGTTATTCAGCCCATCATTCCAAACAAAGCACATTGCTTCAAATAAGCATAGTTAATTTTCTCACCTTCACCTGGTAAATTTCATCCATCTGGATCTGATTACTACAGCAAATTTCACAGCTGCCCGTCTTCTTTCCTTTGGGGGGAAACGTGTCAGAAAATAAGAAATGTGTGCCTGAACATCAGGTGATCCCGGATCTCCATTAAAGGAATGGGCAGGAAATGTACCGTCTTTCGGATGAAATATGCATCACTCCTGCGGTGCCTTCAGAGGGGTCCGGGAGGGGCACACTGGGGATCCGTGCACCGTCTCCACGTGGCATTGACAAATCAGGACATAAGCACTGCTTGCGTGGTCAGACCCAGGCGTGAAAGGGAGTAAACAAGACGTACGGTTTGGTAATGGTGCCTCATTAAGATTTTTGAGACAAACGAAGACGGCGGTGAGTAATCCATCGTCAGACTGCTAACTACTGTCTCTTCCATTACTCTTGTCAGAGCCCCCCCACCCCTACCCCAACCCATTTGCATTTAATTAACAGGCTTCCAAGAACATTAGAGAAAAGTGAAGACTAAACGGATTTCCTCTGGACCAAACAGGCCAGCAAATGGCTTTTCTTAGCGGTTTGCTGGTTGGAACAGAGTTTAACATTGTCTGTTTTTTTTATTTTACTGTAGATCGTGTTGGAGCCGCCCAATTACTGTCATTCGTACACTCGGCACCCTTCGTCAAAGGCGACAGCGATGGGACGGCGAATAAATGGGATTTTTGAGTTCCAACTCTCCCTGTCACATTAGGCTTCACAGCTCTGTCTTCTCTCAGCATGCTTTTAAAGGTCGTTTAAAGACATATTCAGCCGAATGGTTCTGTATAAAGACAGACATTTTGAAGTTCAGACATCTTCTGTTTTATATAGATAATTGAAGAAACATAACAATCATACACGGCACTGGGAGAGGGAACCATAACAATCATACATGGCACTGGGAGAGGGAACCATAACAATCATATACGGCACTGGGAGAGGGAACCATAACAATCATACATGGCACTGGGAGAGGGAACCATAACAATCATACATGGCACTGGGAGAGGGAACCATAACAATCATGCATGGCACTGGGAGAGGGAACCATAACAATCATACATGGCACTGGGAGAGGGAACTTCCATTGTGTCACACTTTCCAATGCACATTTAGCGCTGACAAGATGGCTCAGAGTTACGGAGCCCAGTAAGTGCACTGAGCATGCTGGGAGCACTGGTACGTGTCCTGTTGTAAGCAGCTGTGTGTAATTGCAACGTAAACATTTATGCTCCCAATTTAGTGTTTCCTGATCTGTTTTGTATGTGTAATCCTGGTATCTCTAATGATGTGTAAATACCTGCTGTGTGTGTGTGTGTGTGCGCCTTCTGTCCTTCGCGTCACTTTGTGAGGCGTGATTGTGAGGTGTTGGGTGCAGGCATGAAACCTTCTCACACACAGCTTAACACAGGCCTGCATCAGCTTTCCTTACACAGTTAACGGCACTCCTTCCTTGTAAAGGTCCATATTGGCCGGGACGTTTGAGAAAAGGCGATATAAACTGCTCCCGTGCCCTATCTGGCTGCTAAACCCCATTTACGATGTCCGGTCTGGAGAGGAACAGCATGACCAAACAGCAAGGTGACTTTCAGGGGACTCCATTCCAAAGACAGACCTCCTCGCCTTTATTCTCTAATAACTTATCATTACATTACTTGGCTTGTATTATGCCCTGGCGAACCACCCCTTCAGTGCCCCCTCCCCACCTCCACACCAAGAAAAATTGTGTACGTATCTTCCACCCTCTGCCCCCCTTACATACAAAAAGGACAATTCGGAAAATTTAAAACTGATTTTATTAATTGGATTGGTACTGTACAGAGTTAGATGAGCACTATTTGATCAATTCCCCTCCTCCCCACTAACTCAGGCTTTCAGTGGAGCTACCTGAGGTCAGCCCAGCCCCCCCCCCCCACCACCATCTCTTCCTTCTGAGTGCTGGTCTGTCTATCTCACAAACCAGAATCAGGGAATCCACTCCAACAAGGGTTATTGACCCACAAGGTGACATGACATCACTGACGTGATGTGCAAATGAGTGATAGAAGACTCATCACGCAAATGTCGCATTGCCATTCTTTTTTGTATGGGCACCCTGTGCCACTCCCAGCAAGATACCCCCAGGGCACCTGCCCATGTCACCCATACCCAAATCTGCCAGTGACTCTTGTTTGCATACATATTTAAAAGGAATAGATGATAATGGCGAAATGTTAGCTATTTCATTTCGCAGCGAAGTTTCGGACTGAGTGATTACTGCCTAATATGTTTAGAAATTATAATTAGAATGTAATTAAAACAACAGCTTATCACTAAAGCTGCACATTCAAATACAGTTAGAGCTTCAATCTAATTACAGGGATTTTAATAGTGAAGAGCTGGGATATTAGGCAGGAACACTGACAGAATTAGGCTGAAGCATAAAACAATGTGTCGTTCCTGGGAAAATCATTTTCAGGATGGCGATATCCAAGCCTGTGAATGGATGACTGCAAATCAGCAGCTGCCACATGATTGGTTGTTCCAGTGTGTGTGTGTGTGTGTGTGTGTGTGTGGGGGGGGGGGGTCGGGGGGGGCTGTGTGGATGCTTCTGACAGGTTGCAGGGCACGCCTGAGGGACACTTCACACATGACAGCTGATCCACTCCGGACACCACTCTGTCCAGAATGAGAATATTCCTCCTGGTCACTGCCAGTCACTGTCGTGTCCCTGCCGTCAGGATGAAGAGCTGCCGCTATTTTCCCTGGTGCCGGCCCTTAATGTGCCACCTGGCTGTGCGCTGAGTCCAGCGGTGCGGACGGTGACTGTGGTCTCACTTATACATCCATTAGAAGAGCTCTGACAATCCCACTGCCACTGTAGCACTCATTTAGGAATTACTCACATTTAACATTGGGAGGGATAGTGTCTTTACAATATAATACTTTACATGTAACACGCCTCCTAACCTGGGTGAATAAAAGAGCAGCAGCCTGGGGGTTACTGGCTTATCTGGATAACTTGTTGGATTTAAGGTAGTCTGAGCAAAATGTAAGTGAAAGAATATGAAGTCCATTTAAACTGTGGTACCTTAAATCTGACAAGTTACCCCGATAAGCCAGTAACCCCGCTTCGTAGTAAAGGCCACTGGATTCTCTTACTAACCCCTACCTACTGGTCCTTTTCCAGCGGCATGCAGGAAGTGACCTGTACCCAAGCCATACACCCTTTCTCTTTTAGATAATCCATGCATATAGACACAGATCACCGGTACCTCTGTGCATTTTGACTAGCCAGATGGTGGTGACGTAACCAGCTCGGTTTGGTCACACGTTTACTATTAGGATCATGTGATGGTGGTTACGGCTCAAGTACGGCTCACATACTTCACAAGGGAAACCGTCTCTTCACAGTGCGGGTCGGCTCCTTGTGGCAGTGGGAAAGGGCCATATGTGTATCTCATTCCATCATCACACCATTTCCACAAACACCAAGAGAGATTGTATGGAGCCCCTTACCAATCATGGTAGGAAAAAATATTATGGCTTAGTAATTTGTTTTCTCTAGTTAATAATTCCTGCTCTCGAGTTAATAATTCGTGCTTTCAAGTTATAATTTGTGCTTTCCGATTGGTGATTAATTCTAGCGCATGAATTAGTAACTCAAGAGCACAAATTACTATGAAATAATATTTTTTCCTACCATGTCACCTAAGGGGCTCCATAAGATTGTATATATAGGCAAATTTAAATGTAGTTTAAAGTAGTACATTTAAGGCTTTTTTTCAACTGAAATTTCTGACAGTATGAAGTATGAAGTGAAACCCAGTTAAAGTGCAACATTAAAGTGGGGGGGGGGGGGGCAGTGAAACGCATGCCATTCTATACTTGCACTTTGTACCTTTGCATAAGTGGTTTGTTACCCCATAGGCAGGCAAAATAATAGGCTATGTGTGTGTCAGATGCATGTAAGCAAGAGGGGAAACATCAAACTCCACCTGTGTTCAGAGGCCCAGATACTAGGTGAAAATTGCCTGGGCCAAATATTGGGATACCTGTAAGGAGGGAGGCTCACCTGTCACTGTAGCCACGCCCCCTCACCTGGTGTGCGTCACTGCAACACTGACAGCCGGAGTTGGCTGACCTGTCACTGTAGCCACGCCCCCTCACCTGGTGTGCGTCACTGCAACACTGACAGCCGGAGTTGGCTGACCTGCCACTGTAGCCACGCCCCCTCACCTGGTGTGCGTCACTGCAACACTGACAGCCGGAGTTGGCTGACCTGTCACTGTAG
>JAODKF010000126.1:23605977-23617052 GCA_026779585.1 Mormyrus proboscirostris
CCACGCCCTCTCACCTGGTGTGCCTCACTGCAACACTGACAGACAGAGTTGCCAACCCTCCCACATCTGACATGACATTCACGCTTTCAGACTCTCACGCTCACAAGAGAAATTTTACAGCAAATGTATATTATTGTATTATAAACCTAAAATTAGCTGCATCAAAAATGTTGGGGTAGTTTGCAAACCCTACAGACTATTTGCAAGGTAATAAAACTGTTACATACATATAAATGATGTGCATGTGTGTGCAGACTTGTCTCAAATCGAAAATTTCACCAGCTGCGGCCAATAGTTAGTGAATTTTGGTGTTACTTAAACCGGTTCTCCCATTACTTCAGTTTATACTGCATGCAACGCAAGCTGTCGCTACAAAGTGGTGCTGCTGCTCATACTTGCACTTGTAGTTTTCGTCAATCTGGAGGATTTAAATTTTTGTCCACCAGGAGGCAGTGCAAGAAAAGCATTTTGGTGTCGCATAAGGAGCTGGAGAAGGAGACTGTGTTAAGGTAAGCTCTTTATGGGGATGTTTATTGCAGGGAACAGGTTGGATCACACATGCAGACAGGAAGCAATGACCGAAGAGGGAGCAGAGGACTAAGACACGCTAATATACACGACTAACACAGGAGTGAATGCAAGGCAGCTGTGGCTGCTTAACAAGAGGGCAGGAACATGAGGTAAGGCTAAGAAGCTACAGGCGCGGTTGATTAGGGAAATGAAGGGAGCAGTACCTGACAGTACCCATCCCCCCCCCCACCCCACAACAGCACACACTCCAGGAGAGGGGAGGGGATCCAAGGAATTGGATGAGAGAACAGGTACATGGGGCCAGGACACAGGGCAGGAGAAGGGGCAGACACCAGACACGGAGGCTCTCAGGACTGAAGACCTGGGGAGACAAAGCAGAACCAGGAACAGGACTGAGCAGGTTATATCAAAGAGACGATGGCAGACAACATAAGGGACACTAAACAGGTGACATCACGAGACAAAACAGGACGTTGCTTAAACTAAGGGATGGGCAGAAACAGGGTGAGGGATTGCAAGGACCCCTAGCTGGACAGACAAAAGGACAAGAACAGGACTGACACATGGAAGGACCACCAGGATAGGGACAGAGATACCAGTGCGGACCACAGGGAGCATGAACTAGTACAAGGGGACCGGATGAGGAAAATCAAGACCTGACAGGGGAGAAGGAAAAATGCTAGGTGTTGGCACCATGGTACACTTCCTCTGCAGGGAACATCGTAAAGCAGGTAGAGCATAGGTGCCCCTGGAGTCAGAGGTCAGTGGAATCCTCTCATGGTGGGCAGAGCACACCAGAACTCACCAGCAACATGCCATGCACTACAAGGACCTTGGGCAGGGAGTAAGGTGCTAGCGACACACTCACCTCCTCTGGGCCACGGCACAGCGGCCTCTCTTGAGCCGAGCATGGCAGTAGTGGCATTTTCTCCTGGGTCAGACGCTAGCAGAGCAGTGGCTGTCTTTTCTGAGTCGGGTGCTAGTGGAGTCTTGGCAGCTTCACTTGGGCCGAGTGTTTGCGAAGCAGCGACATTTTCTGAGGCAAGATGTCAGCAAAGCAGTGGCCACTGCTGGGCCGAGCGTTTGTGTAGCGGTGGAGGCCTGTACTAGGCCACACCCCGCGGCTCCGGCTGCACTGCCTACTACCCTGGCTCAATCTCTGCCTGTCCTGGTCCCTACTGAGCCCCCAACAGTCCCAGAGGTCCCGTGCCAGTGCCTCAGGCGCACCCCCTGCTCAGTCCCCCGAGGTTCCTGCCTTTGGCCCCAAGGTTTCTGCCTTTGGCCCAAAGGCGCCTGTGGCTCCTGCCCCTGTGGTGCCCCCTGTTGGCCTGGAGTTGGTGCTTGCTGCAGCTCCCCCTGAGGCTCCTGTGGCACCTGTAGTGCCCCCCCAGGTTATGATGCCTCCTGCTGCGGCAGCTCTACCCCTTGTGGTCTTGGTGACTGCGGATAGAGGCGCCTGTGCCGGCCATGGCAGCACCCTTTTTTAGCCCGGAGTCCGCTCTTGCTGCTGCTGCGGTGCCCGCGGCCCCTGCTGCTGCCCAGTCTCCTGCGCAGGCCCCTGCTGCTACTGCTGCTACGGCACCCGCGGCCCCGGTGCAGCTCCATGTGACTCCTGAGCTCCCTGCTCAGCCCTCTGCGGTCCCAATGGCCCCTGCTACTGCGGCGGTGTCCGCTGCCCCTGCGGCTGCTGCAGCACCCAAAGCCCCTGAGCTCCCCGGGCCTCTTGTGCTCCCCACTCAGGTCCCCAAGGTTCCTGCCGTCCCTGCTCAGATCCCAGAGACTCCCAGGTCGTCCCCTGTGGCCGAGATCCCGACTGCCATGGCTGCTACTCCACCCGAGGTCCAGGCTCCGCCCATGGCTGATGCCCTCGGGGATCACCCTCTCCATAGCTGTGGACCCCTCCAGGGAGTCACTACCACCACGAGCGTTGCGTCGGGGTGATTCACAGCCTGGCTGCCACCTCTCGGTCTCTCGGAAAGGAAGGGGACATCGACGTTGGGGTAAACTCCTGAAACCCCCCCTCCATCCCCAGGCTCCGGTAAAGTGGTTGGCCCCAACCTGGTCAGCCAGCCACGGCCCGACTGCTGCCGTCCCCCCGATGGCCTATGGGCCACTCGCCCACGGCTCTCCCCACAGCTCCCTCCTTGCCACCTCCACCAGCCCCTTTACCTATATCCTCGCCACCATTAGCTCCTGTTCTGGCCCCGAAGAGGCCTGCTGCCCCAGCGTGTCCTACTTCCCGTCCCCCAATGGTCCCCTCTGCTCTCCGTTACCCCCTGCCCTTGGACCCTGTGTTCACTCCCCATCCTGTTTCACAGTCGTTCCCCTTGAGTTCCTTTGTGCCCTCCATGTTTGCTCCTCATCCCTCTGTACCTTTGTTCCCCTCTGGCCATTTTGTGCCCTCTGTGGTTTCCCCTCATCCCTCAGTGCCCTCTAGTCCCTTTGTAACCCCCGTGTTGTCTCCCTGACTCTCTGGGCATTCAGCTCTGGTGGGTCCCTTTGTGCCCCCTGCATTTCTGCCGAGTCCCTCTGTGCCTTTGTTCCCTTTCGGTTCCTTTGTGCCTCCCGTATGTCCTTCTCGTCCATTTGTGTCCACGTCCCCTGCTAGTCCCTCTGTGTCTCCTGTGCATGTCCCCCCTGTTGTGGTCCCTCAGTTGTCCCCTTTAGTGTCCCCAGGTCCCATGTTTCCATCTTTTGTGTGTTTGTCTACGTTCCCCGTGGTTTGTGGCTTATTGTTTGAATTGTCTACCTTGTGCCAGTTCTTGTGTCCATACTGTTCCCTGTGCCTCGTTGAGGTTGTTGTTCTTTTTGTCTCCCCAGGTACCATTGAGTCCCCGCTCCCTTGGTGCCCCCTTTGTTCGCTCCTCGTCCTCCTGTTTCTTCTTTGTTCCCCCCTGGCCCCTTTTGTTGGTATTCCCCTTGTTTTTCCTGTGTTGCCCCTGTGCTTGTTGGCTTTTCCCATGGTTTGTCATTTGCTGCCCTTGTGTCTGTTCTGTGTCTCTTGTTTCCTGTGTATGGTTGACTTGTTCTTTTTTGCTTTTGTTTTTCCAGGTCCTGTGTCCCCGGTTCGGTCTTTTCGCTCCCCTGGGGCGTGCCCGGTGTGCGTGCCTTTTTTTCTGTCGCACCCTGATCGTGCTGATCCTCTTGTGCCACGCCCCCCTCATTAACCTCCTGTGGATTCCCTGTGTTTATCAGCTGTTTCCAAGTTACTGTCATTAGTGTAATTATTTAGTCCGCGTTTCAGTTTGTTTCCCCAGTCCGGTCATTATGTCAGTCGTAGTGTTTCCTGCCTTATGTCGCACTACTCCTAATAAACCCCGTTTTCACCCCGACTTTCGGCATCCTCCTTTGTCCATGCTCCGTGCACCCGCCTAGTGTGACACTGCTCACTTAAAAGAAGTAATTCAGGATGTCCCAGCCTTCAGACTATTTGTCAACATCTTAGACATAATGCTTTCTCAATATTTTAATATAGATTCACTGTAAAAAAAAAAAATAATTTTCACTGCAATGCATTCAGTCATAGCAGTAAGGCTGACTGAGCTGAATTTAGATTCAGTTGACCAGCAGACGCTTGTTCCAGACTCATTTCAGCTGCAGGGACCTTAGAAAGTCAAATTAACCTCTGGGGGTGCACAGACCCCCTGGCCAGAAGAGTAGATTCTCAGGCAGAAGCTCACAGTGTCACTGTTGCTCACAGCAATGTACTCAACAGGCTTGGTTCTCCAGTCCTGTCAAAGAAGCTCAGTCAATGGTGCTGATTGCCCACACTATATTTTTAGCCTCAGCAGATTGTCGTCCATTGTCGTCATCATCTTTGTTATCATCCTCTTGTTTATCGTCTTTTATGACTTCATTGGACGGATGGCAATCGCAATAGCAATAGCAGGTTCAAACCCAGCCTCAGCATGTCTGCAGGTCCTTGAGCAAGACCCTTAACCCCCAGCTCCCTGGGCGCCCCAACAGGTAGCAACCCTTTGCGGAGCAGCTTGCTCTACAAAGAGCAAGTTGAGGGAGGCGTAAAAAAGAATTTCCCCACGGGGATCAATAAAGGGTTCAATTATTAATTATTATTACTGAATCCTTCACCCCAAGCATATTAAACGGCACAAGAGCAGGAAGCGAGCAGCTGAAGGTGTCCCAAGGTGGGACAGTGGGGCCTGATTGAAATCATAGGACTGATGAGGCTGTGAATGTCTATGTCTCTGTGTGAGTGTAGATGTCTCACCATGGATGTTTTTGATGGGAAATTGCCGATTTTACAGTTGGATTTTGTTGAAGTCTGCACTATGAATGGTAACATGTTTATGTGTTATTCTCCGATAATACTGGTGGACGGTAAGACATTTTCCAGTATCTGCTGTGATGTTTACTGAGAGCGAGCAAAAGATTAGTGAGCATAAAGATGAAGGCAAACAGGTAAAATCCCCTAGACAGCCAGGCCTGGTGGGCTAGAGGTTGGGGGGGTGGGGAGCTGTTAGTAAGTGTTTGGAACTGTGTAAAGCAAGGACTTAAACTCCAGAGTCTATAACATATAAAAATCACTAGTTGGGTCATCTTTCTGTTTTAGATATTCCAATATACTATAAAACTGTTGAACAGATTTCATTGGCTGCTGAATGATTTTAAAGATGGGTCGTCTTTTACACAGCTAATGAGCTTTTTACCCCCCACCCCCCCAGAGCCCTCTTTGGAAAGGAGCCCATTTGAATTATTGCCAATATTAAAGCTATGCTTTAAGGTGACCTTAGCTCTGCCCCATGGGACTTAGACCAGGAAAATTTTGGTCTCCTTCAGTCCGGACCAAAGAGACTTAGACAGCCGGCTGTTACCTCTTCACTGGAGATTAATTTTATCCAGGTATTTTTATAATAAGTTGTTACCTATCATACCCTGACTATACCCAAATGAATGTCACCAAAATCACGTAGTATGTTTAGGTTATCTTTAAATACTGAATGTAACAGTGATTCAGACTTAGATTAAGTTCTGCAATAATGTGTTGCTTACCGTTTTATAGTCTGTTCTGTACACATGGGGAGTGTCTTTTAGAAAGTATAGATGTATCATAACCTAAGCATACGGTCAGTTATTTGGGGCATCTTGCATGCAAATGCCTTATATCCCGGAGGAGGCTGAGAAAAAAACAGATGTCTTTAGAAGTTTCACTCTTCACCTTCACCCACATGGCCTCCGCCTCCTGTCACACCTCCACAGGACTGGTGTCACATTGATTTTCATTCTCATTTCAGTCACTAACAGGTAGAGTTACAGAAGTATAGACATTTATCCAGAGTAATCTGAGATTATTGTTAATACAAAACTCCTTTCCAACAAATACAGTTTCAAGGGCACCTGAATCATTCTGCAGTTGGTATATATTACGTTTATGAAGGATGTTTCAGAAAGAATTATATTCTTAGTAACCTTCTGAATGACTGTTTGTATTTTGGATGAAATTTCAAATTTAAAATAAATTTGCAAAAGATTATTTTGTGATTTGTGATAGGGTAAGGACCCTCCACAACCCTATATAGAAAATGGATGGTTGGATGGATCGATGGATATTTTGTGATTTCAGGGAAGGGTTCTTGAGATCTTATCTGTTTATCTGAGAAATGTGGCTTCCATCACAATGTTGTGCTGCCAGTTTCCATTACATCTGAATGCGTGTTTACATTCCTCTTCTCGTGTGCTTGTGTCTCAAGGTGGAGATGGCCTCTGCTGTGCCCTAAATCTCCTTCCCCTGGGTCTCTGTGTGCCTCAGAGAGTAATGGATAATCCCCACCTGCTGGTAGCTTCCAATTAAAATTCCTTTCCCATCCTGCTCGCAACCTCTGGACCCTGAAGGGAGATCCTCCTGGCCCTGTGTCCAAGGGGGAGACGCTCACTGTCCGTTCTGAGTGTTCCTGCCAGCTGATGATGTCATCTCACACTCTTGAGCCTCATGCAACACATAGGTCCTCACTACTGACTCAAACTGCATTGAGTGATCCCCTCACAAGCAGACAAAACTTACCTTCGGGTGGGGGGGGTGGAGTTGGGGGAGGTGGATAGACTTGCACTGCTGGCCAGTAGTCAACTCATTCTGCACCTAAAAACAGAGGCGTGGTGAGGAACGGGCATTGTCAGTGCTTTTCAGGTCCAGCTCACCTTTCTGGAGAACAATACATCATTAACGATACAGATTCCTATTGGGTTTTAACTTTTGCCCTTTCCAATTTGAAAATATGCAGGACAGCAGGGTGCTGAAGGGTCTATATCTGTTCATTGGTTGGCTGCTCCGCTACAGGGAGATAGAAATGAGGCTTTTATTACAGACACTGATTAAGGAGGTTTGCTGACCCTTCAGCCTAATTTCATGGGAATTTGGTTTGTAATTGGTTTTGTGATTGGATAGAAGTGGCTGGATGAATTCTACGCCACACCACACCACACTGACACCGCATGCTGGGCTGCCGGAGGGAGTTTACGGGGAAGCGTCCTATGAAGGGCAGCCAAAGGCTGCTGGGGGTGTCAGAGCGGGTGACTGGGTTATACACCGGTGCCAGGTGCCATTGACAGGTGTCCGTTCACGCGGACACGGCCACAGCGGGAACGACGGGCGGGAAGGATGCGCTGAGAGTGTAATAACACCGCAGGGGGCGCTAATGGGGCGTGAAGAAAAGCGGAACTATCCATGGCCGCAGAGCGGAGTGGACCGGATTTCCACCGTCCATCGCCGCCATGGGAATCCACCGGCTCACAACGGTAAAATGACTCACCGAGTGGTGTCACCCAGACCGTTATTCATGCCAGGAAGCCCATATTTCTGTAGTGAAATGCCTTGTTAGCATCTGGAACCCAATCAAATCGCATCAGCAGGGATTTCTGTGCCCCCACCCCCACCAAAAACAAAGGCAGAGATCGGAAGCGGTCAGCTGCGGAGGTGGAGGTGCATCCCTGCAGATGCCCGTCAGCAGCTGTTGGGGCTGGAGAGGTGTGGCCAGACGTCGTCATCATCGCCGTAGGAGCTGCGGCTTGTGTTCCCACCACACCACATTGTTTGTGCACCTCAAACAGCAGACACTGCTCTGTAGATAACGCACTATTTAAGCTGAGAAAATGCTCTCATGACTTAATATAAGTCTTATAATTCCTGCTGCTTTTCAGCTTTATGGAGACCCAGGCTGCATAAATGTATTATCATATGAACCCAATGGCTAAAGTTCAACATGTTCATAACTGCCGTGTTTAACCCTGTGAACCCCAGACCACCTTATCATTATAACAAAAATATGTCCATTGGCTAAAATGATCATACAGACCCAGTGAACTCAAAAACAGGTGTTTAGTAAAAATAACGCTTTCCCAGTCCATGTTACGAATGTGCCAACTTGTTAATTTCACCTATGAAATTAGGACAGAAAAAAATGAAAAAACAACTCTTTCTAACATTCTCATTTTCAAAATGCATTTATTGAGTTTTCCTTTCCATCATTCACCATGTGCTGGCAATAAAACACATGCTTCAAACATGCCAACCCATCAAGAAACAGGTCAAGTGAACAGACCTGCAAAAAGGTGAACTACACACAGAAAGTTTACTGGTGGTGGGTTGTAAGGTCTGGTGCACCACCTGTATTCCCTCTGTTTTTGAAGTTGATCATCTCAGAAAATTTTCAAAACATCCAAAACTTGTCTGGGTGGGTCCCTGTTGTCCCACTTCATGTTAATCTTTGTTCTCCACTGTTACCTGTCTGGCCACATGGCTCACCGTGTTGATCGCATGGTTGCCTGTGGTCCTTGTCTTGTGTCCTACCTTCTGTTTTTGTGTTTTGCTCCCTAGTGTTTCATTTGAGTTTTTCTAGTTCTTGTGTCTGATTTTGTATTTGGTTTTTTCCCTTGTGCCCTTTCTTGTGTTTATACCTGTCTGTATTCACCAGTGTTAGTTTCTGTTTCCCTGTTCAGTTCTGTGAGTTTATTAGTTTCACCTGTTGCCCGTTCTTGTTCCTGCCCTTGTGTGTTTTCCTGATCGCTCGTTGTCCTGCACCTTCCCCTATTGGTTAATTGTCTGTTCACTCCTGCCTGTCATTACCTTGTTCAGTTTTGTATTTAGGTTCCTGTCTGAGTTTTAGTCCCTAGTGGTTCATTGTTTGTTGTTGGTGGTAGATGTTTGTTGTTGGTAAGATATTTGAAGTCTGTGATGTTAGATTGATGTTTCTTCTGCTTACCTGCCCAGTTTTTGTTTATCCTCTTCAGTTTTTGACCCCTCGTGGTCCTTTTGATTTGTGTTTTCTGTTTTGTTTAATAAACCCCGTCTTTTTGTTCCTGGAGCCGCCAGTGGTTCGTCCCCCTTTTTCTGGTTGTACCATGCCACATCCCTGCTCCAGACCCGCCTGGGACCATGACAAAACCCAGCTGTGCATGTTCTATAATATCTAAACATTACAACTGATGATGCAAAATTTCTGCCACTTACCTATTAACAGCTTGACAGGTGAATCTTTGCAGCATGTACAGCAACAACTAATCACTAAATGTCACTGTTACTGGGTCGTATGTGGTACAATGGGCTGTAAAGCAAAAAAAATTCTTAACTTTGAGTTGGTTGAATGTAAGGCAGAAATAGAAGAGGGGTCGTATATAACCCCATGGGTTCCCCAGGGTTAAACTTTATTTTTTATGTCAATATAAATAAACTCACCTTGTGCAAATCAATTGAAACAAGTTAGCATTTCAGTATATAGCATGACCTCCTTGGTTTTGCAGTAGCGTAAGGGTTTCGGCAGGGGTAGGCAATCTTATCCGCAAAGAGCCGGTGTGTATGCGGGTTTTCGCTGCAACTCCCTAATTAGATTACTAATTAGAGGATTGATTCGCTGAAGAGTCCTCACACTTGGGTTTGAACAGCTGACCTACAGGTTATCCAAAAAGGTGCAAACACACCGGCCCTTTGCGAATAAGATTGCCAACCCCTGTCGGCTTATCTTTTGTGGTACAGATCCAGAGAGTTTCCAGACCAGTCAAGTACCTTGATTTTCTTCTTGTCGATGAATTCCTCCACATTGTCAGTATACGGCGCTCAATCATGGTGAAAGATGCCTGACCAGTCAAGAAATGTAACAATGATGAAATTTCTCACGAATGATGATGCAACCTCAGCCCACTGAAAAAATGACTGATATTGTTGGATTTCTGGAATTAAACTGAAAATCAGATAAAAGACATTACTACTTGTTTTAATTAATTTCCACAAAAGTGTACTGAATGAGCTGTTTGGATGGATGGATGGATGGATGGATGGGTAATATATAATTTTAATTTTAGTTGAAGAACTTTTTAGGGATGGAATACTTCAGTTTCTGAAGACATTGACTTGTATATAAGCATTAAATTAGCTGTAATGAGTTTGCAGCTCCATAAAAAGACAGCAGGTAACATAATCGCCAGGAAGTGACTCACAGGCTGCAGGAACATGCCTGTCTGTGGGGAGTTAGTGTGAGGGACCATCCCTGATGTTTTCATACGACTCACAAATGGCTCAAACTCTGCATGTTACTTAAGTGGAGCTCCGACCTTGAGGACACGCCACTAGCGGCGGGCAGCCAAGGGGCCCAGCAAAGTCAATTATCTCCCATAATGCATTAGGCTGGGCATGAGGCATCCCTGTGACCCCGCCTTCATTCACCATCCCATTACATCACCACGGTAGGGAGGGGCAGCCTCATTAAGCTGGGAGCTGCATGGGGATGGTTCAGGAGACAGATTCAACCAGAGCATGTAGGGATTCAAACTTTCACCCTGGGATCTCAGTCTGTGTTCTTAATGACCTTGTTACTTGATTCCTCACGAGGGCAGATTCAGCATGGGAACATATAAGAGCAAGCTGTGTCGCATATTTTACTGAAGATGAAAACTTACTTGGTTTATAAACATATCTGTCTAAATTACCCAAACTGTGACTTTGACTTTCAACCAAAAAAAAAATACACGGTTGAAAGAATAATCCAGTTTAGCCCCTAAATATAATCGCCTGGATCTTGTGGGTCTTTGTGCCAACTGACGTCAGACTAAGATCCGGGAAGGACAGACTGCATCATGGTCTCAAAGAAGAAACACTCTCACCTTGAACAGCTCACAATGGCTGACAGACTTTGTCATGAAACAGAAGCAAACAATCTGTGCAATAATGACTCATAGCTGGAAAAGGCCAGAATTTCGATGAAGCATGTTGGGTTGCTTTGTTCAGAAGTCTGGAAACAGAAGGAATTCAGATGCAGGAAAGTTAAAATCCTGGGGATCTTTTTGCAGACCATCCCTGAGCTGGAATCTCGTGGAACTGCTTCACTGTGTCACTGCGTCACTCCATCTGCACCCATCCTGCATCCAGATGGGGGCAGTCAGCAGCCCACTGTAAGAAACTGTGCCCTCCAGTTGTCTCTTAGAAGAGCACGCCCATTGCTTCCCATATAAACTTCTTATAGAAAGTGACTCAGATCAACACTCGCCACACATACACCTACCCACCCCCGCAAACCCCCCCCGCCCCCACCCCCACCCCA
>JAODKF010000126.1:23645264-23655932 GCA_026779585.1 Mormyrus proboscirostris
GGACCAAAAACACGTGGAGCCAGGCAAAGGGAGGCCCCTTGTGGCCAATGTGAGGACCCGTCTCCTTTCCGTAGTAGTGCCAATTCGCCACACAGAGCGAATGTCAGGGATCTTTGTACCTCGGCTGCATCACAGTGCCTTAACACAGCGTTGAGCTTTGCGCGCAGTGTCGTCCACTCGTCTCTGACGCAGTGCGCCCCCCAGAGGCCAGCGCACACCCTTCCACCCACGCATCTGCTTTACCAAACGGCTGGATTTGTGCTCTGCCATCAGTCTGCTGGCCGCAAAGGGGGGGGGGTGGGGGGGGGGAGGCGTCTCTCCTTTGGTCGTTTGTTTCGTCTGGTTGCTTTCCCGTCTGGGGTGACTGCCGTTTCCGTTACGGGCTCCCTCCCGCACTCCGTGTGCATCGGCGCCCCCTGCTGCTGGGGTTCTGACGTCGTAATGCCACGCGTCTGTCCGTCGTGTGCGTGTGAGTCCGTGTCCGTGTGGGCGGGAGCAGCCGGACTCTCATCTCGCTCCCCCCACCCCCCTCAGTTGCCCCCACGCCCTTTCTCACACCACTGCTGCCGGCCCCAGGACACGGTCGCTGAACCTGAGGCTCTCACACAGGACGCTGGACTTAACTCTTGTCTTGTCTGTGTTTTTACAAACAAACAGAATTTAAACCTCATCAACACTTATTCAGTCTTCTCCTTATGTATAGTGGACCAAAAGTTTGATATTTTCTATTATATATACAGTATATATGAGAATATATATACACATGCATAAATAATGACAAAACAGTACTTATATATTTACTGTTTTTGCTTTCAGTGCTTTTCTATGCGGTGGCCCTGAGTATCACCCTGTGGTCCCACTTTTGTCGCCCTCCTGTGATTAACTGTGAAAGGCTTAGGGCCTCGGGCCCCGGGCCCCAACACCAGAGAGCCAAGGGTTTTTGCACATCCGTTCCTGCACCAGGTGTGCCAAATCTGAGCAGGCTGCCCTCTGTCACAGGCAGCTGGCCAACATTAACACTATCATACGACCTCGGAGGCCCTTCTGTCACAAACACGGGGGCCGGCCAGTGCTTAGCCCTCTCTCGCAACGCCGACAGGAAGTGTCCCTGTGTGGCGGCTGGTGCCGACGGTGTAGCTGGTCTTGTGGTGCGGGCGTTGTGGCTCTGCCCTGACAAACGGGGCATGTGTGCTGAGTGAGGCTCACGCTCAATCCCAGTCCTGGCTGCACTGGACACACGGTTTGTACTTGAACTGTTATCGATCACTCTTATTTAACAAAAGACATCCGAAGATGTGTTTGAACTGGTAAAGACGTGGGTACTTGTTGTTGCTTTAAGTGCTACTGAATGGATTATTTACTAATTGCATTTTAACTGTCATTTCCTGAGAACTGTTTGCACCGAGAATTTTGTGTTTAAATAAAGACTAAGGTTCTGTTCCTTACCCTCTCCTGGAACCGTTACCCCATTTTACCATCTTCTGCAGACACATAAGGCCCATGCTAGATGTAGCTCTGTTTAGAAGATTTTCCCCAAACGAGCTTGATGGGCTGAATGGCCTCCTCTCGTTTGTAAATTTCTTATTATAGTGATAATTTGTTTACGTCACCCAGTAATTTTTTTAGTTATACTAATTATCTTAAAAGCTATTTCTTAATTTCATACTAACCCCATTTAATAAAAATCCAGGGCATTTTGAAATTTATGTTTTTTTTTTTTAATATCACTACTTTATTCGGGTAGGTGTTGACTATTCCATCCATCCATCCATCCATCCATCCATCCACCTTCTAACCACAAAACCTGCTGAAGGTGTATTTTCTATTGCGGCGGGAATTTAGATTCCACAAAAAAGATGTCAGGTTGGACTGACTATCCATGGTACCACACACCTGCTTATTTTCCCTTTTTCATATGTTGGCTTGTCCATGTGAAGATTGCCCTTTCTGTTGGAATTGTCTTCTGCCTGGCGTGCGAGCAGTTCTCAGAGTGGTTGGTTTTACTCAAAATTATATCTTGATTATGTGCATTAGAATCATGAAAGTGCTTTTTTGGTTTTGCATGCATTTTTGTGCTGCTAGAATCTGATTTGTCCTTATTTTCATTTGTTTTACTCCCTCTGGACAATGTGCTGGACAGTCCCTCGGGTGTCTGGCGATGGCAGTGCATCCTCCGGAGTCTTGCATGTCTGCACACTGAATTGAAGCCAATACACTGTTTAAGACATTGTTGTTTTTAATTGTGTATATATTTTTAAAACCACAAAATGATAATTTTTCGGGTTTAGAAATTGTGAATGGTAGGTGAAAAACAAGGTCTTCTTATTTAGCATTTAGGCCAATGACTGTTCCAAAATCAAAATTGATTTAGGCCCGTTTTGAAATTCGGTGGCGTGGAGAACTACCTTTCTTTTTTTTTTATTATTTTTTAAAGAGTGTCCAAGAGAAGCCCTTAATGTCCTGTTAGACATATCATGTTATCCCAGGCTACACCTTGGAATGACCAGCAGGGGGCAGAGATTTGCCTCTGTCTAGGAGACGAGGCAGTTCCACTGAAAGAGAGTCCAGTGCCTTTCACTCCAGTGACCTCCAGGACCAGAACGGGCCCGGCATGTCTGCTGCCTCTTGAGCCGTCCCATGCTCTTACTCTGCAGGCCAGCCTGTTGTCTTTTCAGACGTCACGGTTGCGTGCTTCTCCACAAGCTGCCTGTATCGGGACTGTCTCCGCAGTTCCGAGCAGTTTGTTGACAATCTTTGTTTGAAAAGTATTATGGCCTCTTATGGGTCATACTTGTTGTCCATTATCCAAATCATTCTAAAGATCTATGAAACTGTAGGGGAAACTGAACTGAAGTGTACTTTGCCATAGAAATGAATCATGTACCTCTTCCACGTCACATCAGGTGTTCAATATTTTCTGCTTGTCTGCCCTTATGCGATTCGGCTTAGTTTTGGAGTCCAACCTCAGCCAAACTCTACACCCGAGAAGGTTTTCTTCTAGGAATGATGGACTCGTTCTTAAATTGCTGTTGATTCGACGATGGGGAGGTTGGGGGAGGAGTTAAAATTGTGCATTTAGGGACACAAATCACCCCCGCATTCTTTGGCATCTTTTGGCGAGGATGCATAACAGTGACGTCCGAAAGCACCGTCCGCCTGCACGCCGGCAAGGCAAAGTGCCCGACTATGCTGAGAGGTTCGAAAAAAAAATAAACAAACAAATAAACACTTCAGTGCCAGAAACGTGACGGGAGCCGGTTCCGTAGGATAGAGCGCAACTGGCCGCATGTCTCAACAAAGCCTGCCGATTCACAGATATGGAGCACGCTATGGATGTCTTTAAAAAAAAAAATAAATAAAAATATGTTACATTGTGTGACCAGGCGTAAGCTGAGATCTCGCTGATTATGAACAGCATACTATCACTGTCATGGTTAATCTTTCCAGACGTTTTATTGTTTCGATATTGTTGGCAGAATGCAGTGTGGGTTTTTTGCTTTGTTATTATTATTATTATTATTCTGATTATTATCATTTCCTGATATATTTGAAGTGCCATTTGACAGTCGTCTTAGTGAGTTGGTGGCCTGCTGTAGCGCATTCTGATGCAAGCACAAGCATTCTGGAACTCTGGGGTGAGGCACTTCCCTGTTGTGGTCACCCCAGAGACAGTCTGAGGTGTAAATATAAAGACAAATCGAAGTAATGTTATTTATTTACTGTTTTTTTTTTTTTTTTTTTTTTCTTCTAAGAAATTCTTTTAGGTGGCATTTTGATTTTGATTATTCCGATTTCGTTTGGAAGAGTACATTGTGATTTTTCTCTTTTGGATTTGCCTAATGTAATGTATTTTGTATATATATGTATCATTACGTGATCGTTTTCCTCTTTTGTGTGATTCAAGTTACATTTTAGTATATTACATCTTCTAAAATTGGCAAGAGCTAACAGATAAATGTGAGGGTGATTTGTATCGTGTATTTTACATAGAAGATAACAAAAACATAACAAAAAACAACTGGGGAACTTTTATATTTATAAAGGTATATATTAACATTTAGTGTGTCGTTTATGAGGAAAAAGACATAGAAAATATTAAGGACACATGTAGTTTGTTTTTCTGAATATTTCAGACTTGAGCTCAGGCTTTAGTTTATTAGTGTTGTTTTCTTAAAATTTGTGGCTTGTCTTTCAAAACAAATAAACCTTTTTTTCTGTTGAACTTTCTTCCGGAGTTTGGCCCAGTCATCTGATCTGTTCTCTGCTTCGTGGCCGATAAGTCAATTTTACGCATGTTTTACTCATTATCAGGATACTGTACTAGTCGTGAGCGGTGACAGCAAGGCCTCTGTCCGTGAAGTGTGCAGCATTCATTGTGAATTCCCATTCGAGTTCACTGATCATGTACCAGTTCAAACCCAGATCCATCTTCCAGCCAGTTCCCCAAACCACGTGGCTTTGGACTGCAGGAAGAAACCAGAGTATAACCGAATGGATTTATCGTTACATTTATGAAGAATACGATCAGATTGATAAAGGGTTACTTTTAGAGATCTACACTCTGAAATCTGATGCCCTAAGACTAGATCTATGTCTCTTGGTGAGGCAGTCTTTCGAAATCATTCAGGTCCTCTAACTCCCTTAATATTTATTTTATGTTCAGGTGCTGTGGGAATTTGATGTACCCGTTTTTTTTATAGACAAGCAAAGAAAACTGAAGTCTAAGGACATTAAATGCATTGTTCTGGAAAAAGTAAATTTGTGTATCTGTGCAAAATTGCTAACGAGATACACAATTGTAGTCTCTACATGCAATTAACTATGGAGACAAAGAAACTATCAAGGCATGACATGCAGGTTAAAGCCCAACAATGAAGAAAATGAATACTAATTGCAAAGCCTGCGTCAAAAAGTCTCTCCAAACTGGGCTGTTCATGAAAGAGATGCTGAGATCCACAATGCAATTAACGGCACTCAAAAGCAGACAGCCAATGACTTCCTTCAGCCCAGGATACAGCAGGGTTGCCAACTCTCAGGCATCTGCCGTGACACTCGCACTCTGACTCTCATGCTCACGCAAGACATCTTACGGCAAATTTATAAAATTTAATTATAAAACTAAAATTAGCCGCATCAAAAGCATTGGGGTACTTTGCAAACCCTACAGACAATTTTTAAGTTAATACAACTGTTACAAACATGTAAATGAATTTGCAGACTTGTCTCGAATTGTAAACCTGAAACCAGTCAGCTGACCAAAGTTGGTTACACTGGGATACGGGCAAAGGTACCTTTGTGTGATGACCAGCCCTGACTCAAGGGCACGACTTTCTACATTTCATTTATTTATAAGTGGGTATAAGAAACCTACATGAAACCGATATCCCATATGTTTTGATTTTAACCAAACCGGTCTCAATTATGTTCCGCGTTTCTGCTGTAAAAATTTTTGTTTGTGCTGTTTTAGGATGTTTTCACACCAGTACTTTTTAGTCCAGCTCAAATGGACTTTGGTTCGGTTTCCCCCTTGGTGCGATTCATTTTGGCAGGTGTGGACACGGTAATCGCACTCAGGGGCAGACCAAAAGAACCGACCGAGACCCTAGAGAGAATGCGTTCTCGTCCCAGTCCCAAACGAACTCTGGAGGGGTTCTTTGCGGTGTGAACATGATCCAACCTCAATCCGACCCAACTTCCAGGTGAACGGCTCCCATGACCAGATGTGCTTTGCATTCTGGTATGAGGCAGAATGAAACTGCAAACCAGTAGCAGTAACTTGGCGGAGAAGGGGAAATGATACTTGGTCTAGCAGCAATGTATGTTGCCTTCTTACAACTTGGGCAGATGACTACATCTGTCAGCTCTTAAAAACAACTCATAAGAATTCTTAAGTTTTCAAAAAGTTCAGTCAACGGCTGAAGGAGAGAGGATTCCACCAGTCCACTGAACAGTTCTGTTCGAAAGTAAAACAACAAAGGAACAATACATAATTGCCATTTTAAAAATGGCCACCTTCTTTACCAATATTACACCAGTGACAAGTCTGCTGTAAAGACAGCCAAAACAGTTGGTGACAGGTTGCAGTGCATCATTAGGGGTTAATTGGTATAATTTAATGATGCATCATGTAAATCACGTACCATTGGAATAAGCAGATTAAGGTCCAATGAACATCATCTGAAAATTTCATGGGAATGTCTAAAGAAATAAAAAAGTTACAGCATTTTAATGCAACGAAAACCAGGTTTTCGGTCACAGGTTTTTTTTTATTTCTACTGAAAACAAAGGACGTTAATTACCCCGCATTCAAAGATTTTAAAATGCAATAACTTTTTTATTTCTCGACCTATTACATGGATCTTGGTGTCATTTTCAAAGATTATTTCAAGCTCTATCGTGATAAATGATCCATTTTACAATAATACCATTTTGAAATTTTTGCTAACATACCTAGTAAACTGCACAAACGAGACAGGTTTGATCGAAATCAGACGCAACTTAATTAATTCACGCCGGTCTCACGTGACCATGTAAAGAAATACTTTCATCACAGAGATTAAAGCGGCACAAATGTCAGTTTTAATGGTACAAACCAGTACAAACGCAGCACATATGATTGCCATCAGTTTGGTCGAAATAGGACGAAAACTGGTGACCAACTTCACGCATGTGACATCACCATGTAAACAAACATTTATATCACAGAAATTAAAATAGCACAAACGAAAACGCGACAGAAGCGACTGAGACCAGTTTGTGTTAAAATTTGAAACATACGGGGGGGCAATTTCACCTAGGGTTTAAAGAAAAGAGGAACCCAGCATCTTTAGCAGTATGTATAACATGATATATTTTAAACAAATAAAAAATTTTAAAACACTGCCCGGTCACAATATACACGTTTTGCCCATTATCTTTATAAACTGATAAAAGGTTGTAAGAGTGTAAAATGTGCTAGAAGGTTGATTATTAAAAGTTAAGGAATTTTTAAAATATAATCACTATTTACGCAAATCGATAATAGGAGCTGCTCTGGCACGGAGGGCTCCGTCTGTCGTTATTGTGCAAAATCGTTATTGTAAGACGAACCAAGTAAAGGTTCACCTGAGCCGAATGTGTTCAGTGTGTTTGCCATATGGAGCCCCGTTTCAGGCTGAGACCCCATCGAACAGTACTATGCTGATGCCTTTAATGATCGGCCGGCAGACACATCTGCTGCGGATCCGCTTTGGCGAACCGCGTCAGCAGGGGTCCCGGGAGGGACGGTGCGACCCGCACTGCGCATGTCACGGGGGACGGACCCCGCCGGCGAGGGAAATTTAAAAACGGGAAGGAGGAGAGAAATCAAAGCCGGCCGGCGTCAGGAGTGGAGATCCAGTCTGCCCCGTACAGGTACATTTATTTCTCTTTGTGAATTATTATATTTATCTAATGGCCGAACAATTAGAACAAATAGAATGACACTTTCATTACGGTGTTATAATTACTTTGTCATTTAATTTAATTTAATTTAAAAACCAGTTACTTATTTATTCTATTTTTATGTGGGCGTTAGATGCACATTAAACCTAACATAGACCTCTGCTAAATATTAAAATTTCAATGCAATTCGTATTTACAGGTAGTTGTGGTATGATTGTTACATATTATTCTCTTGTGGTAGTTCACTTTCAGTGTAACGGACAGCGGAAATATATTTAGCTGGACTATAGACACATGTAAACATAGGACCTGTAATAACTGAAGGCAACATAATGTCGATACTAATAATGAATGTATATTTGAAGTTCTTAGTTACAGTAGGGCTATATTTCATTTTTCATTCACTAATGAAGAAATGATAGAAAGTGGGATCGCGCCTCAGCTGTCAGGGACCCCCGGGAGTTCGGGACCGCACGCCACATCCCAAGAATACAGGTAAGGCTGAAACGTCACCCGAAGCTGTTAAACCAAGCTTCTGACTTATTTCACCCCTTTCCAATGATTTTTGCTCTTAGGATCTTTATCATGTTTCGACCTTTAATCTCACGTTAGGAATACACTTTCTGCATATCCAGTACTTAAATAAATTTGGAAGTTAACCCAAAGCTAAAGGATTAAACAATAATAATGCTAAATGCTAAACCATTAACCATGACAATAATGCTAAAAGCCTCTATTTAATTACCATTATTGTGTTGGTATTACAGATCATAAAGCAGTTTTTTTTACATTTCTTGCATAGCAGTGTACCTATTGAAAACGCTTTATTGTAAGTCATCTGCAGGTGCACTGCTACTTGTTTGGGTACTATAACACAACTTTAAAAGATTTATTTGTGATATTTTCATTGAAATGCTTCATCCCCTCTCCTGCCAGTGTTATCGGCACTGTGTGTGTCGGGGGTGCAAAGCTCCCATGAAGTCACGTGGTTTTCGGACTGGGTGAATCTGTCAGGAGTGATCATGCCTGTTTTCTCTTCTGTTGTCAATGGGGCACAGCGTCTGGGGATTAGGGGTCACCCTCAGGGTCGCTGGTGGGGTGGGGGGGGGTCGACCCTTTAATTAGAGGAAGGATAGTGGAACCATCATGGGGGAGATTTACCAATCTACTCTTTGTTAAGCATGAGTCAGTGCTGCTCCCTCTGTATGTGTGTTTGCAGGGTCTTACTGAGTGACAGAAACATGGTATTCTACGGTGGCTCAGTTGGTGCAATTTACTTCCATGCTTTCCCTGTGTTGTATGGGGTTCCTACCCCAGCACAAAGACATGCTGGTAGGCAAACTGGTGTCTCTAAATTACCCAGAGCGTATAAAGGTGAGTGTGCTCTGTGATCGATCAGCATTTCATCCACGGTGTTCTGTAATTTTCTTGGGATTGGCTCAAAGTTCGTAGGTTAAGCGTTTAAAAGAAGGATCAAATCTGGAACACTGTCGCTGGCAGTGTTGGCAAAGTTACTCACAGAAGTAGTCCATTAATGACAGAGGTGGACCAGAGAGTACCAGAGAGTAATCCAGACCAAAGTTTTGTTTCAACCAACCAGTTGAGTATAATGAATCATTGTCACAGAGGACTCAGCTGGTTGGTTGAAACCTTGGTCTGGATTTGTACTTACTGGACCTGGACTTTCTACCTCTGTCTGTAATGTATTACTTTTGTGAGTAACGTCCCCAATGCTGCTCACTATTTCCCTGCCAAAAATGTTGCTTTTGTGTATGACAGGGACCACAGGGCTCTGTGATCTACATCCCAACCAATGTCATCTTTTGCAATCCAGAAACTTTATTTTAATCATTTTCTGGAACTTTTTTGTACCTGTCTGTTTATACAGCCTTGTAGTAAGGCTGTAGTAAATTGTGGTGAAGTACCGCAGCTGTGTCCTCTGGGGTTTGAATGGGCATCCTCCCAGTCAGATGACGTTCAGCACTGTTACCTGGGGCCCTTAATGATATCTGCTGTATGGAAAATGTAGGTATATAAACCGTGAATAAACGTAGATTTGTGGTGGAGTAAATAACCTCTGTGTACGAGGCTGCATCAGTGTAAACATTCGTCGGACACCGATTTCTGGTTACAAATATGAACGGTGATTCTCATCGAGGAGGCTCCTGAGAGCTATGAACTGATAACTCATATGGAGGAAACGGCCACATGCTTGTGTTACCACCTGCCAGCCAATGGCGGCTCCACTGTGCGCCGCATGCCTCGATCCGACGGTTCACCTGGCGACGCCGGGTTGCTGCGGAAGCGAACAAGCAGCCAGTGCTTTGGCCATGTCGACAGCCTGCCCGAGCTCACTGCAGCTTTGCTAGACTGGATGTTCCCCACTGGAAGGTTAGCACACTTTTAACATTGTAAATTCCAGAAGGAATGGATATCAACTACTGAATTAGAATGTTTTTATGATGTCTATTCAGTTGTTGTAGATGTGAGAGACAGTTAAGTAGACCTGTGGTATTGTCTGGAATTTTACTTCCTGATTCATGTAGGACATTATTTTTGCATTACTATTTGTCTGGTAATAGTCTTAGAATTTCCTTCTGTGATTTTTGAAAGAGGTTTATGATTATATCAGTTCCTTGTATGAACAGTGTATAATTAAGTACCTGATATCAAAAGAAATTACAACCATCACTTTCTCTCTTTTTAAAAATGAAAATTGATAGTTGGCTAGAATTAAACCTTGCCACTGGATTTCTATGTATCTGGTTAAAGACCACGTAACAATAGCAATTATTTTTGTCATTTTAATAGCTGACTACAAAATATGCTTTTTTTTTATCAAAATACATAGATGGAATACTTTTATTTTTCTTTATGGTAATTAATTAAAATTCCTTTGTGTGTGTGTGTGTGTGTGTGTGTGTGTAAATTACTAATGTAACACTTATCCTGGTATTCGAGAGTCTAGATTTTGACTTAGGGATCCTAAGTAAATAATTTTCAGGACTTTTGTCAATGGGTGTCTGTGTAAAGGTGAAGGAGATGAAGTGACCCATAACTTATGACCCTCCCTTTTCGGTTTACCTGTGAAACAATTGGCACACGAGTCTCGTGGCAACCATTTGTCAAGATGGACAGCTGAATGAGAAAACAGTTGGTAGGAGGAGCAGGAATTCAAATGTCAAGATTATTTGGTCGGCAGGCAGGAGACGCAACATCGAGGATAGAAGGATTACCCCAGAGGCC
>JAODKF010000126.1:23656032-23667492 GCA_026779585.1 Mormyrus proboscirostris
TCACCCCTCACGCCCCCCCCCCCCCCCCCCCAAACTCCCTGGGCTGCTGTGGTACTGTGGAGGAGAAAATGAGGTTTGAGGGCAAACGGTTGTGAAATTAATTTGGTCGTCATGTAGAGCTGCTTGACCACAGTCAGACCCCCCACCCCCCACACTCAACGTCCCAAATTCAACCCCGCCTCCTTACGGTCTAGTGGACCCCTGGGGACGAGGCCTGAAAATGACAGGGAAGCAGATGGTCTCCTTCACGTCTGCCTTGACTGTGTGCTGTCAGTCGGACGGATTCAAGCCAGAGTTGGTTATAATAATTTGTACGGCCGAGAGAGAGGAGGAAGACCCCAGAGACAATCAAGGAGGGGTGTCAGGCAGACAATGGGGCCACATGCCACCGAGCCGATGGCAATCCCGCTTACAATAGGTGATCATCTTTCAATAGACAGGCCAACTGTCACAAACAACATGAGCTCACTTCACATTTCAAACCGTAGTGGGGTGCTTGTGTACATATGATTCAGCCAATGGTGAGGGAGGACCCGGGGTCACCTGACATAGGACTTTTTGTGCGTCTGTGTGTGTGCGTGTGGCTGCCTCGGAGAGAGAGGACCCCGCAGAACTGAGACTAAGAACCTAACGAAACTGTAAGGGTTGTCATGGTAACCCCTTTAAGAGTGCATTTATTTTGCAGCATGAGCACACAAAGGAGCCGGAGGTGACTCAGGCTGATTCTTACCCTTCTTCTCTTAAAAAGGGACCCATTCACATAAAAAGGAATAAGAACGTATCACTCTTATAGCATTTAGATTCTGCTTCATACTTGGCAACGATTTAAATCTAATGTAAAACATTTATTTTTTATATTATAAAACACTGCCACCATGTAATGGTTGAGTGGTAGATGGGTGGTTGGATATATTACACAATAATACAATGTTTATTACTTAACAAATGGTTTAGAATTATTTTTAGAAAAAAAAAATGCTTTTTATAGGTCAGTTTAAAAAATACCTTAACTTCAGAATTGTTGACAGATGTACATGTTTGAAATATACTAAGGTCTTGCAATAAATTGCATGAAATAATAATAATAATAATAATAATAATAATAATAATAATAATAATAATCCTGTTTTGGGGCGACACTTCTTGACATGGCTTCCCACAATGCATCTGCCACAGGCTGCTCACCTTGGACCCGTCCCAGCTGGCGGAGGGCTCCCCAGGGGACCTGCAGCCCTTATCCTGGCTCACCTCGGTGGATGTGCACAGGCTGCAGCAGCGGGTTGCCCCTCAGGGTGCTTTTCCGGGGGGAGGTAAGTACCCCCCCCCCCCAAAATCCACTTTTGAATACCTGCGGTTAATATAGCACAGGCATTGTCTTCACATCCGCTCAAGTGATTAATTCAACGATTCAAACGATCAATTATTTTTCTTTTACGTGGAGGGATGGGCTTTCATGCAGTCATGGTGGAATGTTGACGTGGGCTTTGTAGGTCTCTCCTTGTGGAAGGTGCTCATACCAAACGGCTTTGCTACTTGTAACTCGAGCAGATTGCTTCATATAAAAACATTTGCTAAGCAACTGCTGAAAAATAGCACTAATAAAAGTGTCTACATCTAGGAAAGGGCAGTTGAACCTCTTTCCCGGAAAAACAACTGCAAGAGTCAACATCATCCACTAACCCCCAGCCCTAGAATCCATTTAAACAGCAGGCTATATCTCATAAGGGGTTTCTAATTAAGTATCAGGAGTTTACCCATTACTCTACACTAGTGTTCTTATTGACTCATTTCTTGTAGAAACCTTGTTAGGTTCTTTCATGACTGAAGGTGGACAGAAGGTCAACTTCTGATACTTTCTCTTCTGGGTTCTGCATTGTTTTTCAGCTCAGGTGAACATGCTGAGTTCCACTGAGGGGCGGGACGCGATGGGCCAGCTCTATAAAAGTGCGGAAACCAACGTCAACATTGCTCACCATGGAAACGTGAGTGTCACCTCTGTCTCTTTGGTGCTGTTTGGATTCCTCAGCTCCATGGTGCTGTTGGGCGTACCAGCAGGGGGATACACGGCTGGTATCCCTATCAAAATCCCGTTTGCATCTTATCATGACATAACTATGAATTCCTGGTCGAAATTCCAGTAAATATCACGATATACAAAACACATTGCATCTAAACATCTTTTCCTCCTTTAGATGGCAGTTTCCTGTCTAGCTGGGCAGGTTCCTCTTGAACTCCACCCTCATGTTGCACTCTTGCAGCCATCCCAAGTGTTTGCCCTGACCCCAGTTGGACAGCAGGTACCAGCCTGAAAATGACAAGGATGCAGATGGTCTCCTTCATGTCTGCCTCGACTGTGTGCTGTCAGTCGGACGGATTCAAGCTAGAGCTGGTCATGATAATTTGTACGGTCGAGAGAGAAGAGGATTTCAGATTTCACAGCCATCGTGTTTCATATCTTGTCGTCCGTGACATAGCTAGTCATGCTCATGGGAGTGTTACTTACACCAAAATGTGCAGAAAGTAAAATGATTGGTTCAAAGAGCTGAGCGATAACTAATCAGATTGTAGAGGAGGCAGGTCCAAAACATTTGGTTGATTAGTTCGACATCTGACCAAGATCTGATTGGTTGTCTCTCTAAACCAGTCATTTTTCATTCTGCCGAGACCATTTTTGCGTAAACAAAACTCCCATGACCATTAGTTACTAATACTCTATGAAGAAACTTTCAATAGTTCCACAGAATGCACGTGACTGGTTGTTCGTAAAGTAGTGAAGTCACGATCGACTAGGATCCAAAATGGAGGTTCAGGATGCGTTTGTTGTTTCCTGTCTCCATAGTGTCCAGCGGTGGGTCTCTACAGCAGCGCCTCCTTCAGCAGCCAGACTCAGTTCCCGCAGCCACACCTTGACCCACATAATGAGCATGAGTTGCAGCCCACAGTCTTCCCCAAACCCATTTACTCCTACAGGTGAGTTTCACCAAGAAAACGGCAAGTTGGGCCCTCACCACCATGGTGGTGTTTATCATTAAGTGTAGGTCTTTTTAAGTCACATAATCAGGAGCAGGTTGGAAGGCTTTGATCTTGTTTCCCAGTTGCCTTATTGCCATGGCTCTGAAGAACAGCAAGACCGGAAGCCTCCCGGTCAGTGAGATCTACAGCTTTATGAAGGAGCACTTTCCCTATTTCAAGGTGAGTGCTGGGGAGGGGACACTCGGCAGACGTTCAGAAATGAAAAGGTGCACCTTCCATTTTGTTCCTATGCCTGCATCCCCCTCAGACAGCTCCGGACGGCTGGAAGAATTCGGTGCGGCACAATCTGTCCCTCAACAAGTGTTTTGAGAAGGTGGAGAACAAGCTGAACGGCTCGTCGCGCAAAGGCTGCCTGTGGGCCCTGAACCCGGCCCGCATCGAGAGGATGGAGGAGGAGATGCTGAAGTGGAAGCTGAAGGACCTGGCGGCCATCCAGCGTAGCATGGCCAACCCAGGTAATGGGGGGTGGGGGAGGCGAAGATTGTATTTGTGGTCTTCGCAAGACCGGTCTTCTTCACTTGCTTTTCAAGAATGAACTTGAAAGTGAATCATGGGATTGATTGAGGATGTAACCAATTTACCCTTGATATCCGGGGGGGTTTTATTGTCCTCTGTACTTCTGTTTTTGAGTATTGGAACTGGTCTTCGGCAATGGAAGATGATGTAACATGAGAACACAAGTACACATACTGAGAAACACCCATGGTGATATCCAAGGGTGTCACTAGAGATTTTGGGCATCGTGATAACACATCATTTTGGGCCCTCAACCCTGACCAATCCAACTATATTCCAATTTTTTAGGACCCCAGTCACTTTGGGGCTCTTGGAATTGCTTTAACCACACCCCTCCCTTATGGCACCCCCTGGTGATATCCAAGATGATGTTTTTACCCCAGAATAATGCTGCCCACATCTCCCTTAGATGAACTGGACAAGCTGATCATGGACCGGCCCGAAAGCTGCCGACAGGAGTTCTGTGACCCCAGTGTGACCCATCTGGCCATTCAGCCCATTCCCAGCCCAGCATTGTTGGTCCAAACCCATCCTCACACCGGAATGGGCCACTCCATGCAGCAGAACCAACTTTTGGTGGTGGCCCAAGGCCCGCTGACGTCCAGAGCCGACTCTCCCTGCTCAGCCCGGACGACCCCCCTCCACACAGTCCCAGACATCAGCCAACAGCAGATGGAGCCGCCCCAAGACCTCGACGGCCTCCATGGTGACTTGAGCACTGAAGTGGATGCTCTGGACCCTAGCATTACGGACTTTGCCTTACACGGTAACTTCCTGAAGAAGTAGCTGGCATAAAATACATAATTAATCACTAATCCGGCAGCAAGAAGCATTCAGACCTGTAATTGGCTAGGGGTTCTTTGGAATGTTTGCACTTGTTGGGCACAGCAGATTTCAGAGACTGATACTCGCAGAACATAAACCGGACAAAGGTGGCTATAGGGTGAACAAGAGACGTGGAAACAGTTTACAATGGACCTCTGATAAAACCAGTTATGCAAGTTTCAGTCTTAGTAACAGTCTAATCAACATTAGTATTGGTATACATGCAAGACTGTGCTTGTGAAATGATAGTGGATTCTTCTACACTGATCCTAGCCTGTTTTTTGGTTGGTCCATGAGGTTAAATAACATTTACAATCACATCATGGCCCATGTATCACAGTGGATTTTGTGTATTGTTGTATTGGTTTTACCTTTAAGGGTAACTATGGTGACACCCTCCCATTTTTTCATACAACAGGAAACCTGTGGGAGGAAATGAAGGACGAGAGCTTCAACCTGGAGGCGCTGGGATCGCTCAGCGACTCGCCCCTGCGCCTGTCCGACTGCGAGCTGGTTCTGCCGGAGGCCATGCCTCCATCTGGTCCCGGCGCCGCCCCCGTGCCCTTCCCAGACCTGCAGGTGACAGGCCTGTATGCCACGTTCGCTGCTCCAGATCCAGGGACGAGTAGCACTCAGTACACCAGCGTGCACGGGGGTAGCCGGCCCATTGTGCTGCTATGAGAAGAGGAAGCCAAGACTGAGGGGAAGGAGACTTTCAGCGCCAAGCGGCCCGAACCGTCTACCCATTCCGGCCACATCCATTTAGCCCCGCCCATCACTACACAAGCCTCGCACCACCCTGGCACTTAACGCCCTTTTCCCACTCATGTCAGTCACCGAGGAAGCAGGGAAGATACAGCAAAGAGGACCTTTCGTGTTCTTTTTTTCAGTCACCTGCTGCAGGACCCAAGGTCGACCAAGGACATTTAAACAGTGTTAAGGGAGACTGATGTGCAGGAGATACGGGGGACGGGCTGGATTTGGACTGTAAGCAGTGGATTTCAGTCCCCCCCCCCCCCCCATGTTTGAAATCAAGCAAATGAGAAACAGCACCAGCCCCAATAAATGACTGATCAAAAAATAACATTTATTGCTAATAGCAATAAACATGTCTTTTTACCCGCTAAGATTGTTAAGCCTTACACAGATAGTCAGGCATCGTGTGTTTACTGTTCCTGTGCTTGGTGTGTGTTAGAATGTTAGCTAGCGTGTCTTTTTCTATTTATGCACGTGAGATCTTCCCATCTGCAGACCTGCAGAAGTGTACACTGTACACAAGCACCATCGTTTAATCCGAAGCCATTAAAGTGTTGACTTTTTTGATTCTGAAAAGATCATTTTAAAAAGCTGCAGAACACGACATTGTTACCCAGCTTTTCCCTATCAGGAGTATTAATACCAGCCAGGAGCCCCATTTCCCCCCTCTCATCCATCCATCCATCCATCCACCCATCCACCCATCCATCTTCTGTACCTGGCTGTTCTATTTAGGGTCGGGGGGGCCATCCTAGAGGCTACAGGCATAAAGCAAGGAACAACCCAGGATGGGGCACCAAATCATCACAGGGCAAATTCACACACAGGAGCAATTTGGTAACTCCAATTAACCTCGGCATGTTTTTTGAGTGTGGGGGGGGGGAAACCAGAGAACCTGGAGGAAATCCCACAATGACATTCGGAGAACATGCAGACTCCACACGCAGGGAACCCTGGCGGACACTTGAACACTCTTCCCAGAGGTGTGAGGTGACAGTGTTAGCAACGGCACCACCGTACCGCCCATGTTCACCCTTTCTGCCCAAAGAAGTTCTTTTCTGGGTAGCAAATGCAGGTGGTAAAGTCCATCCATCCGTCCATCCATCCCCCAACCTCTTCTGCAGAACTGGCTTGCAGGGGTCTCCCAGGCAGCGGGGGAACACCCTGGACACGGGACGTCAGGTCATCACAAGACACACACACACTGTTCACTCGGGATAAAAGATGATGATGCAACTGACCCAATTTTTAAAAAGTACATAGGATACAATTGAGGATGAACTCAGGATACACCATTTATGGCATCTTTGCATCCACGAAATGTATTTAAATATGTGTTTATTAGAAATGAGACCAATAATTTAATACTTAAAAGTATTCCCCCTCTCTGTACTGCTTTTGTAATCTGTACCATATTGAATTATGTAGCGTCACACTCTGATGCATTGCATCGTATCGTGTTGAATCTCATTGCGTCGAATCGCACCGCATCAGAATAGGGGTGAATCATACCGTGTCACGTTAGTAGTCGCTTCGAATGCATCTTGTAAATGCACTGGCTCATGCATCACGTCGGCCTCGGTGACCGAAACGCTATCCCTGCACAGACGCAAACGCTGTGGACCACTCTGCGCGTCTGAGCGACGCAGGAGAAACATCCAAGCTCTGCAAACTCACACATAACCGCACGGGATTCAAACCTACGATCCTGGGGGCATGAGGGCCACAGTACAACCCCCGAGTCACGCAGGTAGTAAAACATTAACCTTAAAACTGTGGAAGACGTTTCAATAGATTACCATTAAGCAATCAAAAATAAACCTTGAGGGAACACCACCTCGCAGCAAACTACATTTAAATGAGTTATCTGGTTAGAGGAACCAAGGAGAGCAACCCTTCTCAGAGTTAATGGGTAAAAATGGGACCCTACCAAGGCAGGGCCAAGCAGAATCCACTGCAGTAAGTGTTCCCACCCACGCTTCCGCTCCCTGCTGATGGCGGTATAATGATTAGTCAGTGTGTGGCTTGCTAGAGGTGCTGATGACTGGGCTGGGGTCAGTAGGAGGAGGTGTCGTGTGGGCTGGGCAGGTACTGTGTCAAAGGCTGAGCAAAATACCATTTACTTACATTCCGCTCTTAGAAGATGTTTGCGTGAATCCATACATAAGAACGGAAACCCCAACGCATGGCTGGAGCATAGCGCCCTCTGCTGTCGGCATTGTATTGGTTCTTTTTCAATAAATACCAAGCCCAACTGTACATTTAAAATATATGCTTCCCTTGTGCACAGAATGGGGAGAAACACAGCATACTTTGATTTTCAAATTTTATATTCAAACTGGTATAAAACAGAAAAATATTTACAGCCAAAATACATCCACGCATTTCTGGAATGACAGACTCAAACAAAGACAAACTAGGTTCATCTAATTACTAGACATGAGTGAAGCTAAACGTGGTAAACAGGACATGTCTGGCATCTAATGGTACTTCTTACCACATGGAAACTTACAAAAGAAATTTAGAGAACCTTTAAGGCTGTCATATTTGAGAGAACCTTTAAGGCTGTCATATTTGAGAGAACCTTTAAGGTTGTCATATTTGTAGCTACACTTGATTTCACTTAAGAATATGCTTTTCTCAAATTTAAAACTTCATGTATACAACAGAACCCAAAAAACTGTATTTCAAACCTCAGGTCGAACAAAACTAAGCCAACCAAGCACCCTAATGGGATGGACTCAGAGCGCCGTCCAATCGATGGTCTTCTTCCCTGATTTCTGCAGCAGCTGATTGGTCTTTGAGAAGTGCTGACAGCCGAAGAAGCCACGGTGTGCTGACAGAGGGGAGGGGTGGGCTGTCTGCAGGACGTGGTGTCGTTTCTGGGGGGGGCGGGGGGCGGGGGGGAGAGAGCACACACACACACACAAACCCATCAGGAAGAGATGTGGCAAAGGCCGATGTTAACAGTATGCGGCTGTGGGTTTGGAAACACCATGATGTACCAGAATAGTGCCACATTGAAAAATACCATCAAAATCCGACGGATGAGGTCTGTTGTGCGGTAATGAAAGATCAGTCCAAGTGAAATCTACCAACATCTGAGTAAACTGCAGTAATAAAAGCAGCGGGTACTGCGGCTGAGCCCCGCCCCCTCCGCGCCCACCCTGTCGATGACGTCGCCCTTCCGCTGGGCGTAGGCCCCCCACAGCATGAACACCAGGCCGCTCAGGTGCGTGTTCAGCCACAGCACCACAGCATCCGTGAAAGTCTCCCAGCCATGGTCCCGGTGGGAGTTGGCTTGGTGTGCTCGCACCGTCAGCACAGCATTGAGCAGCAGGACTCCTGGGGGGGCGGAGAGACCATGCAAGTTAAAAAAAAAAAAAAAAAGTACAGAGACATAATAAGAAAATGACCTATACCGGCCATATGTGACATGAAGGGTATATGTAATTAGGAACTAAATCGAATGACTAACTTCTGGGCATCACAATACGTCTCTCGTTAATATTTTCAGCCTACTGCTAATCTGCTTACCAAACCGTAGGCGTAAGTAACGTCTGTATAGCACCAAAAAGCCGATGTCTGGACAAATGTTTACGCCCATCATCTAAAGCCCTGCTGATTATTGCGCATAATTGCGATGTGATACTGTGCAGCCCGAGAGAGAATATAAACTCATCTCACGGGGTCACAGCAGCCTACCCTGTCTGGCCCATCCTGTGAGATCCCCATGCCCTGGGTGCTGGAATCCTTCTATATCAGTAGACAGCTCTTTGTACATGTTCTCCAAGCTGCAAAGAAAAGCACCGCTGTAAAAGAGTCTGTTTAAATGTGGCTTGTGGGCCCGTCAGCGCTGCCAAGGTAATCCTGGAACGAGGAACACGAGTCAGGATCTGCACATCAAGCAGAGAGACACCCGCGGATCTGCATAAGATGACCGTTTAGATCGTGCATCTGTTCCATTTCTGTCTTTCATTATCAGGAAAATATAATTGGATTGGTTGGCGTTGGGGGCCCAATAAGATATGCTGTCATGGGGTCCAAAATTAGTAGCAGCCCCCCTGGTTAGAAGGATTATTAATAATATTATTATTATTATTATAAAACAATCAAGGCTCAGCTAAAGTCCAGAACATACAATTTTACTTTCTGAAGAATCTACACTCCCTGCAGCTGGGCCCTTTGTTATGAGCTCAGACGTTAAGCTACAGCAGCTCTCTTGATAAGCCAACCCTGGCCAACAACCTGCAGTAAGGCACCAGTGTGACGGGACATTAGGACATTATCAGTAGCAGCAGCAGAGATGGTACCTGGGAGGTGGTGGAACCGGCCTCTGCACACTGAAGCACAGCCCATGTGCCTGACTGGGCCCGTGGTATGGGTCCTGGCCGAGAATCACGACCTTAACCTGCAAACAATGACTTAATCGATTTCCACAACAGCAAAGAGTTGCAAAAAAAGCTAACAGACGCTGAGTAAAATTTAACACACCAGAGCAGTTTGTTAACAGATGCCTTAACTAAAAAGACATCAAAGCCCATTAGTACTTACTTCATGAATGGTGCACATCTGCGTCCATGAAAACACTTGATTTGGTGGAGGGTAGATCGTGTGCCGTCTCCTCTCCTCCGCCACATAAGACATTAGCTGCGCGCAGACACACATTCTAAATCCCTCTAATACCCACGAGCAGGAACCTCAAATGTCATATTAACAAAGAAGCTGCACACTCGTTAAAAATAAAATATATAGATGTATTTATAATAGTAATAATAATAATCGATACTTTATTGATCCCCGTGGGGAAATTGTGTTTAGGCCTCCCTCAACTTGCTCTTTGTAGAGTAAGCTGTCCGCGAATGTCACCATAAACACGGGAACATCACTTTTACAACACAGGACCATGTAAACTTCCCATTTTAGAAGAAATATATCATGGAACGTAAAGAAGTAAAATATACCTTTATGAAATATGGCTTTCCAAACTCAGCAATTAGCGCATTGCGCCAGCTATCTCCAAATCCTTCGGGTACATTTCGGGCACATAGTCTCTCCAACGCCGCACGTTTGTTTTTCTCTATCCGGTCCAGCTGTTCCGAACTGAGCGACGAAGTTACGGCATCATCGCTGGTCGACTTCAATTTTTTCAGCGTCGAAACCTTGGTGTATTTAGTGATGCCACGTTTTAACGTCAATCGCATAGCCACCGATGTATCGTATATCCTACTTTGACCAAATATCATTAAACACACATTTACAAACATGTCGCACAACACGGTGAATATCTTATGACATGCTACACGTGCATTTAGAAAACTTAACATTTCGTGATCGGCATGCGACATAAAATACTACTCCACATGTTTACATCCGGGTTGGACCACGTGGCCGTTTCGCGGCATCCTCAACGTTAAGAACGCCCAAGCAGTTTTCTATTGGATGGCGCTGTAGCCCGCCCCCTTTTATGCCGCGCTTAGAACATAAGAAATTTACAAACGAGAGGAGCCCATTCGGCCCATCAAACTCGTTTGCGGGCTTGCATATGTGTAAATGAATGAATAAATGAATGAATGAATGCCTGAAATATCTTTACCAAGTATCGTCAATCTATCCGCACACGGATAAATGTGTCTGTGGCAAATTATTTGGATTGAGGAAAAAATGTCCGTCAGAAATAACGATAGTATTGACCCGTGATTTTACTAATAATACAGTATACAGTTATACGGCTATTTTACAATATACTAGTCGTTCCCAATCTTAACATTATAATTGTAAATTGCCAAAGAAAGAGAAACTCACGTTATCATTTGATTGAATGTTCCCATCTGTTTCGATGCTCCCATCTACAGACCTCTTTTTAGAAAGCGGAGAAAAGAAAGAGTGGAGAGTTTTCTGCCCAATCATGCCGAACGTGTCAGTCGGTGTTTTGTTGAATTAATCTAAGTATCCCTTCAGCACCCTCTATTCTGAGACGCAGGCAGCACTCGATCCGACCGCTATTTTGCAAAGAATGAGTGCGAAAATTCGACTTCCTGCCAAGCTTAAACTTAACGCGAGAGTTCTTCAGATGAGGAAGTACTCAGATAATTGCGTGGATGGTTGTTGGTCAGATATATTGTATAATTAAACCTGTGCAACTATGAAACATAAGAGTTCCAGCAAGTAATATAGGCATAATTGTTTAATTTACCAGTCTTACGATTTTGCGTGTGTGGTAGTTGGTAAAAAACTGAAGAAACTGAATTTCTACAAAAAGGGTCTAAGTCGTCTTCACCTGCTAAGGCGGCTAAGATCCTTTGGGGTGAACAGGACTCTCTTAAGGAC
>JAODKF010000126.1:23693126-23704951 GCA_026779585.1 Mormyrus proboscirostris
ACCCCCCCACCCCAGATCTGAGTGGTGGCAGGCTGGAGTCTCCGTCCGGGCGGGGGACACCTCCTTGTCTTGAGTTGCTGCAGCCTTGCCTGCTTTCCATGCAACTTTAATAAGGTATCCCCTGACTGTGGCCGGGATCCGGTGACAGCACAGGCGGTGCCGGCCCCCCAGCGGATGGCCACGCCTGCCCCCTTCCCTCCCCAGAGGGTTCGCAGGTGGCTGTTCCACACCCCAGAGGCGATGCTTGACCTCTGACCCCTGGCCTCACATACCAAAGCCGATTTTCCTGCGTTCGCAATCTTCCTATGGTGGTGGGCCCTGGTGGGGGAATAGGCAGCATTATAGAGGCTTATTAATTTGGTTGGGGTAACTGCAGCTTCACGAAAGCATTGGCGGCTGAGTGGTCTTCTGGTTAAGCTGGTAGGAGACCCTTCCCAAGCCTCTCTCGGCTCTAAGGTCTAAGCTTCTCTGACCCTCTCTTTGATACGTTTCTGGAATTCGGGACAGAATCGTGTCACTTTCATGTCATAAAATGCAACAACGAGAACCAGACCCTACTGACCAATATAACTAATGAACCATGAACTCTACTGACCAATATAACTAATGAAGGGGTCTGTCACTGCACGCATCTGCTCCTCGGTGTTGTCAGACGGATACGAGGTGGCCACAGGGAGGCAGCGGCCTGTTTTTTCTCTCCGGGTGTCACATCTTGGGAATGTGCCAGCATGTCATGACTGCCAGAGGATCACAAGTCTCTGATAAGCATGAGCACATGAGAAGCCGGTGGGCTGTGACGTGGAGGACCTGTGAACATGAGTTGAGATTGTGTACCAGGCCTACGCAGGCAGCCGGCCGCTAGAGACTGTCTCTTTGGCTTCTCATATAGCCAGGTACCATTTTTGCCTGCTTTAGAAAACCAGAGTCTGGTAGTGTGTCAGACAGGTTACCATGACGATTTATCATCTCTTCATTTGTTTAAATCAGAACTCAAAAACTATCTGTTTAAGTTGGCTTACTCGCTTTAGACCTATTGTTGTCTGATTATGCAAATAATTCTTTTTAATTATTTGTTTTTATTGTTTGTCTTTTAGGGTTTTAGAAAGGTGCCCACAAATAAAATGCATTATTATTATTATTATTATTATTATTATTATTATCACCATGGTAATTTGGCTGACCAATTTGGCTGAGTAAGGTGTCCACAACAGCAGCTAGATGTACAGCTGTGCCTCAGGTACACTGCTTGGGGTGGAGCTGCCCCCCACGGCATTTGGCCTAAAATAACATTCTGGATCATACAGGGCCGCAAATTTAAATGCCAGACATGCCTTCTGTTTCAGGCCCATCACTCAACTACGCATCTGGACGATTTATCAGGCTAAATTAACAAAAATGGCTGCCTGCCCAAGATATCTGGCACTCTGCTATTTAGAGAAGCCCTACGGCATCCTGCCGATCCAGTCATCTCGTCAGAAACCACAAAGTCCCGGTGACACGGGTCGCCCGAGGGCGCAAAGAAGGTACTCCGGCGAAGTGTGCATTAGCCTCCGCCCTTGTCCAGCTCTGCCGAATTTCAGGATATAATCGTTTCCGTCTGACTTAATCACTGATGGATCTTTTAAAAGTTTCGGAGAACTTATCAGAGTTGTGTCTGACCACTGTTCCGTAAACAGAAGGGTCGTTTGATCCAATCCCAGGTCAAAGAGCTAAATGGAAGTTGGCTCACTCCTTGCAGAATCATTTATGACAGGGTTGAATATGCGAAGCGGCTTTGGCCTCATGGAACCACGGAGGTCCGGAATGAAGCAAAACAATGAGGGAAAGTGAGGAGTGGGAGATGAGAGGGATGAATGTCACAGGGCTCAATATCAGAATCCCTCACCTGTTCTCACATGGGATCCTGCAGGGATTCAACAGTCATTATTCATCTGCCTGGAACTGAAACATAACAAAAGCACCAGCACAGAGGGTGACCTCAGTTTTCATTAACACTGTTCACCCTAAAAGTCTGCCTAAGACTATGCTTTATATTTAACCCCCTTATGTAACAAAATAACGGCAACATTGCTGACGGAGAGCAGCTCCATTAGCCTGAAAGGTGCTGAGAGCCATTCAGTGTCCTTTCTGTGCCGTCCTTTTGGGGGCGCACTTCAGCACATGCTGCTGACATGTTTACATCCAAGCTGTGGTCCATACGCTGGTCCGTCATTCAAAGACACATCCTTACGTTCAGTGTGCATGGTCGTAACATTAGCACTTGGTCCTTTTATTCCTGCCTGTCGTTTGACATGGATCTTCAGCCTCACACAGTAGGTAGGAATCTTACCCACAATTCTCCCTGCCAGGGATGGACATTGGCTTAGCGATCAAGGAGTGTTTCTTAATATCGAGAACACAAAGCATGTACTTGTGGTCTTGGCAAGACTGGTCATGTTAGCTTGTCTCCCAAAAGCAAACTTTGGCCGAAATGAATCAAGGGATTTGTCTCATTTGGTGAGCATGCAACCGATGAATCCTTGACATTTGGGGCGGGTCAAGACCAACATCTGGGTAGTTTTCCCCTCCTTGGGTACTTGTGTTCTTAGTATTGGAACTGGGCTTCGGCAGTGGAAGATGACGTTAAACAGGTACGCGAGAACACAACTACGGCCAAGTATGCATATTGAGATTCGCCCCACATAATGTTGCATCTTATACCAGTTTCATCTGCATCTGCTGCTGCCTCCTGCTTTACTAGAGGAGGAATGTACAGCTAAAACAATGCTGATTATCCTCTTATCTGAGCATTTACTCTGACTCAGTTTATTCATTATCCTCAGCTAAACCACCTACGTTCTGCAAGCTGCTGTGGGCTATTTGATAAGTACTGCATGACAGCAGGAGGATGCAAATAGGGTGACACAAACATCAGAAATGCAAGCAACACGGGCAGTAGAGTCCGGTTCCTGAAAAGAGCGGCTCCGCTCGCATGCCGTCGGAGCACCTGTGATTGATCTGTTATCCAGCTGTCATTTCCCATTCCGTCCTCTGACTCACAGGCAGTTGTTCAGCCATGCTGCATGAGACAGGTTTTAATTATAGACTCCACAGCATTGCAGAGGGCAAAGGCATGAACGGGGCCAGAGTGAGAGAGAACTTTACCATCTGAAAACTCTGCTAACAGCATTTTAACTTGGCAAAAAAAACACAGGTGGAATACATAGGGAAACCATATATAATTATTCTGTTTCCAATTAAGGTCAAAAGACATGAGAGGCAAAAAGAGAAGTGCGTGAAAAAGAGAGAAAGAGAGAGAGGTGCGGACTGGCTTCTGTGCCGGATAAGGACAGCTGGACTGGTAGCCAGCTTCACATCATCGCTGGGAAGTAGCAAGTGCTTTACTGTGGAGGTTAACTGTGAATTAACTTCTGCCGTCCTACAGACAAAAATGGGGCTGATACAGGACAAGGACTCGGGGCGAGATTTAAAGGAGGACGAGGGCAACAGCGGGGATGAGACGGAGCAGAAGCCCCGAGGAGGCGAGACGGCAGCAGCCGCTGCAAGCCGGGATGAAGGGGAGCTCGGAGATGTAAGGGCTGGCAGCCTGGCCGGAGACGGGAGAGGCGGAGCTCCTGGGAGAGACACCAGCCAATGCCTGGGGTGGGACATGCATGGTGCTACCCCCAAGGGCGGTAAAGCCATAGCAGACAGAGAGAACAGCCCAGACTCTGAAGCAGAACGTCGCTCTAACAGTAAAGAACACTCGGAAATTTTTATCAAAGACGATTTTGTTATCCTGGGAGGGGGAGAGACTACACCCCCACCCAACAGAAAGGGCAAGAAGAGAGGGAGCAGAGAAGAAGGAATGAACTCTGAGAATGCGGAGAATGAAGGTGGCGGCTGGGTGACTGATCCTGAAATGGAGAAGAACCGAGACCCTCAGACGCGGGGAGAGAGTCAAGGTGGGGCTGCCTGCTCTGCTCTCGCTGTGCCAGCAGACAATTCGTGGAGGGAGGAAAATGCCCTTAACGGCGGTAAAGCTAGAGCCAATCGAGGTACACTGGTGTGTCCTTCCAAAGATAACCCAGAGCCCTTGCATCACCCACTAAGGCAATCAAGATCACAAGGTGGTGCCCAGGGGGGGGAGGAAGGCCACACGGGGGACCATAAACTTTGTGCTGATAAATATCCTCCTTTGCCTGCAGAAAGCCAGGGGTCTGGAGTGACAGCTTGGTCAGAAGAAACAGATAAACAAGCAGTGAAAAAGTCAACACCAGACCACATCATAGCAGATACATCTGACCATCATTCCCCCAGGGTGGACCCTTGTATACGGGACGACTTCTTAGAGGAGCAATCTCCTCTTCAGATGGAGCCAGCTCAAGCAACCACAAATCCCTCAGACCTTAAGGTCAGCCATGAAAAAGAGAAGCACATCTGTGACCAAAGGGATGGAGAATATAGTGATCTTGCTGGTGTTTTACCCATCATCCCTGATCCTAAGATAGTTGAGATAACAAGGACATTTTACATATTTTCCCCTGAAGTCAAGCATCAGGATTGTCCATCAAAGAGCAACATCGAAGGTGCAACTCCGAAACTAGAACTTGGGAAAAGAGATGTTGATAAGCAAGGTGAGGAGAAGCTGACTACAGGCAAATGGCCAGCGATGGATGCAGAAAGAACAAACCAGTCTGAAGAAACCAATCTGTCCCTGAGAGAAGATAATGGTGTGGACACCCTAAACGTATCTTCTGCAGGTGGATCAAACCACAAACTCAGTACTTCAACAAAACAGAGAGACAACAAATCAGAGGAGACTGAGGATTTGCTGATGATGGACAAAAAGTGTCCTGCTGCTACCAGTTATTTACCAGTCCGAGAGAAAGCAAAGCAAAGCGAGACAAAAGACCCAAGAGTCAAACAGGAAGGAACTTTGTTTGAAGAAATTCCTATTAAACTCACTTCACTGGAAGATGTCCCAGTTCCTTCAGACACCAAGAGGACCCCAGCTGTCCTCTTAGATCCCAGAGTGTCATTACAAGATGAGCCTCATCTACAGAGAGTAGAGATGGAGCACAGGGCTAGACCCAGAGCTGCTGGTGAAAGCGCAAAGGCCTCAAGTCAACTGTCTCAGACCCATGACTCTCCAAACAGTGCCCTTGAAAAACGTGCAATATCACCAACGTCTAAGCCCTGGCCAGTACAGGAAGAAGACAAACTGTCCCAGATGACATCAAATGTGAAAATCAGCATGGAAAAGGAGAAATTGGAACAGCTGTGTCAGCGAGGAGAAGAGAAAATCAGGGATGATGACACTGTCTCCATCGCTCTTCAGCCACAATCTAACACTGAGGGGACTGTGACATCACCAGAAGCACGCGGCTTAGGCATTGCCGACGGATGTTCAGTTGTTGCCCTTGATGAATTACAAGCTACCAGGAAGCCTGCTGCTATGGCTGAGGAAAGGCCAGGTTCCAAAGGCAAACAGGGCCAGGCAAAACATCTTCCTCATAAGGATGTGCAGAAGGACCATCAAACAAAGGTGACAAACAAAGCAGAGATCACCAGACTCAGCAGGACGGCACTGGGCAGCGATGCGAATGAGGCTGAGGTTCCAAGGAAAGCAGCCCCCTCAGCACGTAAGCCAGCTTCATCGGGTCCTCCAGCTTCTACAGCTGTGGAGTGTGAGGTAAGAAACACGGCTCAGGGTTCCACATGGCAAGAAGAACATCATCATCTCAGTGATGTGCTCCCTCCGTTCCCAGGGGTATCAAGTTTCCCAAAAGCTTGTGAATTGGAGACTTTAAGCAAAGTAGTGAATTCAGAAGACACTTATGCACAACTTTCTGCTGAGGATGCTGAAGAAACAGATGTTGCTTCAGCTATACCAGGACTCAAAACAACAACAGCTCCTTCAGCAATGGGAATCATGTCTGGGAACATAAAGAAACAGCCCGAGGGAGGTGATATAGTGCCTGAAATGCATCTTGCCAGAAGAAAACATTCTTCTGCAGCAGTAACGGAACACTTGACGTGCCAGCTTACTTTTCTGTCTGGCCTCGAAAAAGACTCAAAACAACCAGCACTGAGAGGGGCATTATGTGGCGATGAAAAGTCTGGTATTCGTTTTGTCTCTCAACCACCAAAGATGGAAACCGTCTCACAAATAGAACCAAATCAATCTTGTGTAGGCTCCTCCCACCTGCCAGAAAACAAGATGAACTCACCTGTTGCTTCCCTCAAAGAGCTGGTAGAGCCATGCTCTAATGCCAATGCAGTCAAGCCCAGGACTGCTGTTTTAGGATATGACCCATGTTCTGACGAGGAGACAGCAAATCGCAAAGAGACAGAAAGAGAAGAGGCGGAGCAAACATCAACACCAGTTGCAGAGGATGTAAGGGCCAGCCAATCAAAGAAGGGCAGTGCTATGTTAAGTGCTAATTCCATGGCTTTATCACCATCCAGGACAGCGCCATCCAGGCCTCTGTCAGCAGGTCCTCCAACACCACAAAGTCAAGGGAACAAACGGAAAACTGCACAGGTGATGACGAGAAAAGAGTCTGCTTATAATACTGCTGTCACCACCCCCACATCAAAAGTTTTCCTAGAGGGGAATGAAACAAGGATGGCAGATATTGAGCTCAGCTCAGATGTTATTTGGGAAAAAGGCTCAATGGAAGAAGGAGATAAAACAAGCTCTGTCTCAAACCTACCAGAAAGTGCAAATTCAGCAGTACCGACCACCACAGGGAACGGGCCTGCAAGACCATCAGATGGGAGCAGCCCCAATTCTGAAAGCCATGTTGACATAAAGACTGAAGATACAAAGGCCACAGCCGACAGTCTTCTCTCTCGTACCACCGTGCATAAGGGTGATATGCAAAGAGGACAGACAGGGCTATCACAAAGGGAGGAAAGGCACAAAGATGGCACCTCTGGGTCTGAAATTCACTCTGAAGCGGAAACGGACATGGCTGGGCCATCCTCCACCTCGGGTATCCCGTTTGATCGAGTCTCACTGAAGAAGAGGGCTAAGGCGAAAGGGCCTCCACCACCTGTTCCAAAAAAGCCAAAAATGCCTCACGGGGATATGCAAGCTTTGGAGGCTCAGAGGATTCGGAGGCGTGGCCTGCATTCCGACAGCGAGAGGGATGCCGATAGGACCATGAAGCCCCATGAGATTGAATCACCAGAAGAACGGATGGAGGTGAGCCACCTAAGACAGCGTGATCTGGTGTTAATGGGCAATTCCGGGGAACACAGTGATTATTCCTTTACAGTCCCTTCAGACCACTTTAATCCTGATGTAGAAGATCCTACATCATCCCAACCTGGTTTTAAGGAGTATAAGTATATAAATGGCCCACGGGTGACATGGGAGAATGAGCCAGACTCCCTCGCTTTTGCTGCCTGCTTGCCGGAGTCTACCGGGGTGAGGAGATCACGCAACAGGACGAGCGCAGGTGTCGCGGGAGCAGATAACTGCGGGGGGGCTGCTCATATGGACTTAGTCTCCATTCTGTCTGAAGCTGAGCTAGCAAATTTTGCTCATTTTGGGCCAGAAACGTACTCAGAAAAAAGACAAAGGACACGATATGATGAGAGTCACACTGATTTTGGGAGCCACAACAATGTGGAGGGAAGAGGACTTAGAACAACTTTTGATAGAGGCGATCAGATGATGGGACACCCACAGGAAACAGACATTCCCCCTGATGTAGATTTAATGGGGTATGACATCTCCTTCTTGGGGGATTTGGGTTACCTGCCAGAAAGGAGGGTAAAGGGTCCCCCTCCGCCTGTCCCCAAGAAGCCCAAATTACGTCTACCTCTGTCTGAAGTTGATCGCTACCTAGCCTTGCTTTTGGCTGACTCAGAGGCAGACTCACAGTCTATGAACCTGCACAGCTCGGAACCTGATCTCGAGCTACAGGACAGAGGCACTGAGATGGAGCAGGTTTCCAAGTCCGACCGGAGGAGCCCAAGCCCTGCCCGGGCTGAGCCAAGCAGCCTGGCTGCCCCCAAAGCCCACGTCCCGCGCGGCCCCAGGGACGTCTCTGGGCTCCTTAAGGAGACAATTCAGATACAAGAAAAGAGTAAGAGCTGGATGAGGCTTGAAGAGGCGAGGAGGGGCGAACAGACTGTGAAGGTGGCGCAGATGAAGAGCGCTTTTGACCCCCCAAAGAAATCGGCAGAAAAGGTTCCTGAGACGGCTTCCACACCAAAAAAGGGTAAGATATACTGTCTGACTTCAGCACACGGGTGTCACTAGGGCTATTTCATGGGGCACTCTCAAATAAATCAATACTAATTAGTTTATGTTATGTATTCTCATTCATTTCTATTAAAATCAGAACCCGCAGCAAAAGCTTAGCCACCCTTTTCAGAAATCTCTAGTGAACCTCCTGCTTGTGACTGATACGAGAGAACAATAAAAGTTAGTGAGGATGCACCACAGGGTTGGAATTACAGATCCAGGGAGATAACATGGCCAATGAAAGTGTGCAAGCATTTGACAACTACTAACTTGCTGTGCATTTATTGCCATTGGAAACGTCCCATGAAAGATGCGCTGAGATCTGTAAATAATGTAATGGTGATGTGTTGAGTTTGTGTTTATACCAAAAGCAGACATTCATACAAAGCACAGGCACCCCACAGTGGTGCTGAACACAGCTCCCAGGAATGGGTGACCGGTTCTTTTATCCCACAAGGAATGATACAATCTCCCTTAAGAACAGGCATGTTATTCTTGTAGAAATTGTAATGTGACTCCACCTTGTGGTAGAACACTAAACAAGGAGATACAGACAGTTCTTTGTATGTTACTTTATCTTTATCATGAGTGACTGGAAAAACTTTGAAACCCTCACTGTGAAAAGTTTACTGTGTTCGTGATGTGAGGCCCTGGTTTAAGACAACCAGCCAATAGCGCAGTGGTATAAATGTAGTAAATTTAAATTTAAGTGTATATGGTGAGCCTGAAGTGGCATGGTGGTGCAATGGTCAGCACTGTTGCCTCACACCTCTGGGATCAGGGTTTGAATCCCTGACCATGGCTCCGTGTGTATGGAGTTTGTATGTTCTCCCCGTGTCATTGTGGGGTTCCCTCCATGTTCTCTGGTTCCCCCACAGTCCAAAAACATGCTGAGGCTGACTGGAGTTGCCAAATTGCCCATAGGTGTGTGTGTGTGTGTGTGTGTATGCGTGCGTGTGCTCTGTGATGGGTTGGTGCCCCATCGTGGTTTGTTCCCTGCTTGTACCAATAGACTCCAGACCCCCACAACCAGAGGTGGATAGTTCAGGTCCAGAGAGTAAAAGTAATCTTAGCCTGGACTTTTACTCTCTAGACCTAAACTTTCTACCTCTGCCCACAAGCCTGAATAGGACAAGCAGTTACTGAGAACAGATGGATGGATGGGTGATAATCCCACACAGTATGTGTTACAGAGCCTTGTTTCTCCCATCATTTCTTATTAAAGCCGTTATTACTGCAGTGTCTCTTGGCGGATTTTGAAAGATGTGAGTGTTCTCCAATAAAATCGATATATCAAACACCGTGCTGTACCAATGTTAAAGTGTGTCACCCACATGTTTCCATGCGAATGTACACACTTAGGACTAACTCAGATTGAAGCATTAAAGCTCCAGGTGCCATGGTGGTGAACTCCTGTAATCAAAGAATTGCCTGTTAGAATCTCAAAAATCTGTGTAGACTTCCGATGCTAGTAGGGGCGCTGAATTTTCAAATGACAGATGAAGCAGGTTGGCTGTGATAAGTATTTCTATTTTAAAGTCAATAATCCATCCATCCATCTTCGAATCACATATCCTGGTTGGGGTCATAGGTAAAGCCAATCATTTTCCTAAACACATCCTGAACTTCTGTGACGGTTGAATGGTGACAAGCTGTATGAGAGTATCCGCTCATTAAATAAATCAGTTAGAACAGAATCAAAAATTGGTATGCGTTGAAAATACAGGAATGGTTTAACAGGTGGAGGCCACTGACATCTTTTTTATGGTCAGTGTCACTACTGACAGCATGAGGTGATGCTTGGAACCTACAGAGGTTGCACAGGTAGTCCAGCTCCTCCAGGATGGTACATCAATACATGCCATTGCCAGAAGGTTTGCTGTGTCTCCCAGCACAGTCTCAAAGTCATGGAGGAGATTCCAGGAGACAGGCAGTTATTCTAGGAGAGCTGGGCAGGGACATAGAAGGTCCTTAACCCATCAGCAGGGCTGGTATCTGCTCCTTTGTGCAGGAGGAACAGGATGAGCACTGCCAGAGTCCTACAAAGTGACCTTCAGCAGGTCACTGGTGTGAATGTCTCTGACCAAACAATCAGAAACGGACTTCATGAGGGTGACCTGAGGGCCCGATGTCCTCTAGTGGGCCCTGTGTTCACTGCCCAGCACCATGGAGCTTGATTGGTATTTGCCATAGAATACCAGAATTGGCAGGTCCACCACTGGCAGCCTGTGCTTTTCACAGATGAGAGCAGGTTCACCCTGAGCACATGTGACGGACGTGAAAGGGCCTGGAGATGCCGTGGACAATGTTATGCTGCCTGAAACTTTGTAGAGCATGACCGGTCTGGTAGTCGGTCAGTGATGGTCTGGGGATGCATATCCATGGAGGGACGCACAGACCTCTGCAGGCTAGACAACAGCACCTTGACTGCCATTAGGTTTCGGGATGAAATCCTTGGACCCATTGTCAGACCCTTCGATGGTGCAGTGGGTCCTGGGCTCCTCCTGGTGCACGTCAGTGCCCGGCCTCATGTGGCGAGAGTATAGAGGCAATTCCCGGAGGATGAAGGAATTGATACCATTGACTGGCCCCCACGCTCGCCTGACCTAAATCCAGTAGAACACCTCTGGGACATTGTGTTTCAGTCCAATTCTGTTTGCCAGGTTGCAGCTCAGTCTGTCCAGGAGCTCAGAGATGCCCTAGTCCTGATCTGGGAGGAGACCCCCCAGGACACCATCCGTCGTCTCATTAGGGGCATTAGCCCCGATATTGTCGGGCATGTATACAAGCACGCGGGGGCCATGCAAGCTACTGAGTAGGATTTTGAGTTGCTGCAATGAAATTTCGGCAAAATGGCCTAGCCTGCTGCGTCATTTTTTGACTTTGATTTTCGGGGTGTCTTTGAATTCAGGCCTGTGTAGGTTGATAATTTTCATTTCCATCAAACGATGTGGCATCCTTTCATCCCCAACACATCACTCCATCCATATCAATATTGATATCTAGCATGATTTTTTTTCTCACTGACATCTGATGTGTTTTCAAAGCGCTCCTTTAAATATTTTGAGCAGTGTATATGGATCATGTATGACTAACTGTTCAAATTAGCAGTAGTTTTGTCTTAACACTTCACAATCTGTTTCAGATGGAATTTTCAGTTATTCTTGAACCATTTTAGTAGATGAATATGCATGTTTTGTCCATACGATGGCAGCAAAACCCTACAGTTCTGGCATCTGCATGTCAAAAATGCACCAGGGCCTTTGTAGGGACCAGGATAAGGGACTGGGTTCTCTCTCATGTTTTATGGCCAGATGGCATTTCTGCTCACAAACTACAGTAAGAAGTTTATATCAGGAGAGTATTTTGTATCAGAAGATCCTGATGAAAAGAATTCATTCATAGAAGGTATCTAATGGACTGTATGTTCTTCTATCAACAACCTTTCGCACAGCTGACTTTGGAGGCAGCTGAGAGAATGCTAAGCTCTAAATGCGAAAGCACCCGCCGTGCCGAGCGTGGTGACCTGTGCGCTAACAGGATTACAACCCGCCCCCCCCCCCCCCCATAGTGTGTGCTCCAC
>JAODKF010000126.1:23705051-23718541 GCA_026779585.1 Mormyrus proboscirostris
ACACCATCCGTCGTCTCATTAGGGGCATTAGCCCCGATATTGTCGGGCATGTATACAAGCACGCGGGGGCCATGCAAACTACTGAGTAGGATTTTGAGTCCATGATGATGTCACTCCAATTTAATTTCGGCAAAATGGCCTAGCCTGCTGCGTCGTTTTTTCACTTTGATTTTCAAGTGTCTTTGAATTCAGGCCTGTGTAGGTTGATAATTTTCATTTCCATCAAACGATGTGGCATCCTTTCACCCCCAACACATCACTCCATCCATGTCAATATTGATATCTAACATGATTTTGTTCCCATTGAGATCTGATGTGTTTTAAACGTGTTCCTTTCATTTTTTTTAGGTAGTATATATTAAGATTTTATGGTTATGCTTAAGAAAAAATTCTACTAGGATTTTGTTGGATAGCATAGGCTGTAGTCTTTCCAAAACCAGTTCCTTTTGGGAAAATGAGTGAGGTGTACACAACAAATTAATTTAATTAATTTGTGCTTTATCTGCATAAAATCATGACAATTGATATTAGATATAGAGAAAGGTAGAAATGAAGACATGTGAACCCAAACTGACGTTAATCTATGAATCCAATAGAGGGCACTATTTTAATTGTTCTACGTTTGTCGTTGAAAAATCAGGCTGCCATCATTTAGGAAAGTTATATATCCAAAAAGGAGAATGGTCTTGAACGCGTGTGTGCGTAGCAACGCAGCCACCATGCTTGGAAAAAAATATCAATGAGCACATGCATCGTAACTTTATGGGAAAAACAATTTAGATGTATCTAACTTGAGATTATAAAGAAAAATAGCAGTTCTCTGTAGGCATTTTGAGTATTTTGAGGCTAATATTTAAACGCCAGATTATTAACAGAAAATGCATGCTGCAGACCATTCAGGTTCTATATTTTCGAATATGTATACTATTTCGTGATTAGCGCTGTGCACGTGCATTCCTAAAAATTACCAGGCCAATAGTTTTCAGTGGTGGCTTAGTCATAAGTAATATAATGTTGTTCAATTTTTAATATTTTGTGTAAAAATTAGTTGTTAATCACTTATAAATCGGCGTCGTCCACTTCCTCCATACAACTGGCCAGCCCAGTCACACCCGCATTCCATATTTTCCACAGAGACAGTAGGACTCACTGTACGCGACCGTGATTGGAGGACGTGGCCGCCACTCTAAATATTCCAAACGTGTTTGGCTGAAATTTGGAAAGGGAGGGGATAAGATAGGGCGTTGCTTCCGGTTTATTGGTGCCAGGGAGTTGGAGAAAAGAACAGGCGAACTATCAGCGGTTTGCAGCAGGGAGGAAACAATTGGATATATTCTGTGTTGGCAAGAGCATTTACATGTTTTAAATCGTCAATTGGCTAATTTTTAGGGATTGTTTACATACATCAAAGAGGTAAGGGGTTCATAATAACACGAGCCGTGTGCTGAATGTCTCAGATTGCGTTCAAAAGATTTGAATGGGTTGTAGGAAATTATGCATGCTCTGTTGGTATTTGTCGGTTTCACATGATTGGGTCCTTTTGACTAGCTAAGCTAACAAGACCGGTGCAGCTTTGCTTACCTGTGTATGGGGAGACACGAGTAGTCTTCCAGTGGGCGCTGTTAATTATGTGATCTTACAATAATATGGTAGAACCATATATATTTTAATGCAAAGCGTATACCTGTGTTTGTTTCATTTTAAAATTATTTTGTATTTTTTAGCAGCGGGGAGATATTGGTTTTAATTTGAACTGCTGGAGGTAAAATATGCAAACAGTGGTGTGCTTGCTCTGAGTAGCTGCTCCGCCCGGCTGGATGTAGGAATAGGTTTCCTGGTTCACTCCGGCAAATGGCTCCTGCTCGCTGAATCAGAGATCTGCGGGTTACATCGACGCTGACGCCACCTACTTATGCTTCCCTAAACCGAAATATATGTTTGCAAAAATTATTTGTCGTCCAGGCCACTTTATCCGACCAAAACTAGGGCGATTTACGGATTGTATGATTTCCCTGTTATTAGAAGAGCGAAAAAAAATGGAAATTAGAAATTGGGAGGCATACCATCCATGATCCATTGGGTAGAAACCGCGATTACGTAATGCAGCCTGCAGAGATGTTACTCAAACGCAATAGGATCAATCAGGCGCCGTCTGTCCGTATGTCCGCGGCCAACCTGCCGCCCCATCCCCCTTCCCATTCACGTTTTGCGTTTTTTGACATCTGGCGCTGGCCAGGGGTTGCTGACCTCGAACAGATCCGTCTCTACTGGTTGACCGCGGTGCCGAAGGATCTCCAAGGCAATCCCGACCAAAACGAGTCACGTTAGAACGCGACTGGCCGTTGACCACATGTTTGAGGTGAAAGACTGATCATAAGTCACACATGGTCACCGCGTCTGCTGGCGATGCAGAGAGGTCATCTGCCGCCAGGAAAATTAGTGCCCAGCTTGATTTATTATAATGATTATTATTATTATTATTATTATTATTATGCATGGATGGATGCAGTCGCACCAAGCTTTAAAATGTCGATCATTGTATCTAGCCCAGAATCATACCGGATTATAAAATAATATAATTTTTGTTATTATAATAAAAATGTCAATTATGCAATAACTGGTAATTGCATAGTGCTATTTATTTTGAATAATTTCTTATTTGCCATTCCATTCGTTTGTCACATGTTTTCTGATTTTGGACTAAACGCCGTTTCTAATTTTGCACTTGTTTCTCTTGGGCGTTTTGTCTTATTGTGTAAAGAGATCTTAGGCAGAGGTAATACCTTCTTTTAGCTGTTTCAGAGGCGTAGTAATGGGGGGGGACAGATTTATAAACTACAGGCAGTGCCTGGTCTTCTGTTCATGGCTGCTTGCTAAACTGCATTGCTTTAGGGAGTCTGGCAGAGGGCACTGAATGATCAGTTTCATTAAAAAAACGAAACGGCATTTTATTGATTTAATTGCATCTCCTGTTAGGAACTCAGTAATTTTAATCTGTGACTGGCAATGACATCCCTATCATTGAGAGTTGGTCAAGCTTGAAATATTCACAGCAGTAGGCCAAGTTGTTATTTAAATTCATGTAAGGACGCAACTAAAGTAATTTGTGTTGACTACCTGTTTGAGGATGGAAACTGGACCTGTTCTGGGATCTGTGACTTTTTGCCTGCTGTGTGTAATCCAGTCCCATCCCAGATGTCTCCTGTGTGGCAGCTGGGACGCGTGGGTGATGGAGTCCGTTCGGCTTTGGCTGCCAGACAGCCCGATGATCACGCAGCTACAGGGCGGCCCTGCCTGGCCCACGTGCCCTACCCACCGTTGGGGGAGGCTGCGTAAAGAAGTAGGTCAGGATGTTGAGTGAAATTGGGCAAGAGATGCAGTGAGTGTCTGGCAGGGTGCCTAATGCATCCAGGGTGCGGAGTGGGTTCTGGTCAGAGGCCTCCAGTGGGGCTGTACACCAGGGCATTTGAATTTGGTCATTCCAGACTGTTAGCACTGTTGCTTTATGTACTGTCCTGTGTAGCTGGTAATCTGTGAATTATTCATCTTTTTAATTTTGCAGTTGAGTTAAATGGGCTGTTATTGCTGCGACTTTCTGGTGATCATTACTGTGCTGTACGATCCATAGCTCTCAGTCCCCTGTATCCATTTACCAAAGGTTTTGTGATGTCAGCATTGATGTATCCATTTAATGTCTTGATGAGAGAAATGACCTCGTGTCTGGGTCAGTTTTTGGTGATAGGGGAATATTGCTGGACAGTGTATTTGGTAGTTGGTGGAGAAATTAGTGTTTGGGAGTATTGTATACTGGTACAGGGGTGAATAGTTCATGTCCAGAAAGTAAAAATCCAGACTAAGATTTGGTTTCAACCAAACAGTTGAGTATAGAGTGTCACAGCCACAGAGTACTCAACCGGTTGGTTGAAACAAAATCTTGGTCTGGATTTTTACTTTCTTTACATGAACTATCCACCTCTGTTTTAGACTCCTTTACTTCCGGATTTTGGGCTTGGGTCTGCCAGCAGTCCTGCACAGCATTCTGTAGTGAGGGATGCTGGGATATGGAGTTCACTCATAATCATGGCGAGAACAAAGTTTTTTTTTTTAAATTTCGGAATGCATTTGTTCCTTTTGCTGGCATTGAGTCAGTGAATTAAATCGTATTTAGTCTCTGTCACAATTGAATATCAGAGGCTTATAAGAAGGTATTAGTAATAATGTGAAATCAGTAATGTCAACAGGATTCTGTATGAAAAGGCATACATTGAACTGTGGAATTCTAATTTCAGGTTGTGCCAAGAATCTGAAGTCAGAGGGTCAAAATGATTCTAGATTGCTGTCCCGCGAACGCTGTAGAAACACTTGTTAAATTAATATGTCTGGTGATTGCTATTGAGGCGCTGTAGTACTTGAAGGTTTCCCCTGCTGTTTTATGTTTTCTGCAGTTACCACTGCAATGATTGATTTGTTTTGGCAATTTGTGAATAACAGAAGGTCTGGGCTCAAATGCTGTGATCTTGATGGCTGGTTTTGAAAACAGAACCTCGTTTATCTGGGGTCGGGCCTCAGATTCCGGTGGTGCTGCACGTCAGTCGCTCCTGGTCTGTTGTGAATCCCTCCCGCTCTGCAAAAAAAGCCTCCGTTGTGTAAAGCGAGTCGGGTTGAGGGAAATAGCAAAAGCACGGTGAATCTGTGTGACATTTTCACCTTCGCTGTCTCGCCGTGGCCTGCCCTTGTCAGATCTGGAAGCCGGCTTGCCTGATTGGATTAGCCTGAGCGGTGCTGGGGGGCGGTGGTGAATATAATTAAATTTTTATTCCTTTTTTTGCTGTGTGTCCCGGATGGGCATTTTGTGGGAGGGGGTCGGGTGCAGGTGCACAGATTCTCATGTTGTTTTTTTTTTTTTTCTTGCTTATGTTTGCTAAATCTCATGGTAATTTTTGATTGGAGGGGGGTATATCTTGTATAAGTAACATGCCCACCTGATCTTTGCAGATATACCAAGGAGGTGCTGCTGGGGAATGAATCATCACAGTTTAAAAAAAGAAAAAATTGAATTGCTGGAATTATCATTGGGCAGTTGATGCTTTTATTCACGGCTCCAGCTCCATTGTCCCTCTCTGCCCTTCTGCCCTGGCAAGAAGGAGGTTTGGTGCTAGATTCCACCTTCGTGTTCTTTCAGGCTCTCTGGTTCTGGGACACCCAGATGTCATCCGAGCTGTGCACTATTTAGGAGTTTCCGCTCAGTGGGACTGCATATTCGCTCTTAGCTGGGGCACTCGGTGGCTTTTAATGGGTATGTTAGAGTGCCATTTGGCTAAAACGCTGCCCTGGTATGATCGGTTGCGAAAAGGTACTTTGTGACGGACCTGCAGCCAAAACATACTCAGGGACCACAGATATGCTTTCTGTTTTGAACTGGCTGATTTTTGTGCTGCTCTTCTATAACTAACATTACTGCAGTAATGTGCCTGTCATCTACCTTCGTCTTCTCATGGCTTATTCTGGACAAGGCTACTTTGAGCCTGGAGTCGACCCCAGACAGCAGAGGCACGCTGTCTTCCTGCAGGGGTTTGCCCGGAAGGGATGCCAGTCTGAGGTGCGGTACATACACACGCTATGGCCAGTTTGGGGATTCCAGTAAACCGAGCTTCTCACCATTAGCCCGCGGTAGGAAACGACGCTAACGCCACACTGGGAGAGCATGCAGCCTCCAGCTCTGATGTGAGGCAACAGAACCAGTAACTGAACCCTTCAGAACTGGTGATGATGGGAAAGGCGGTAGAATCCACAGGTGGCCCGGTCCATTGTACTCTGGTTAAATGGCAGGGTGTGTCACCCGTCGTTGGCACTGTGAGGAGGCCCCTGGCCATCGCTTGCCAGAGTGGTTCTCAGGGCTGTTTCTGCGGAGCTGCTACGTATTAGGAATGACAGCCAGACAGTCGTTGCAGAAACTGGCAGCCGCCCTGGGGCACGAGGCCATTCGAAATTTATTTTTACAGCATATTCCTGATCGCCAAACGCGTAGACGTGGGTGGCTCTATTAACATCATTGCAGTCTCCGTCGCCATGGTAATCGGGCACCTGAATTTCACCATTTATGGAGTTGAGAGTGCCTCTGCTCCAAGACCAAAGGTGATTCGGGATGTTTTTGGGGAGTGGGAGGCTCATGACTGGTGTTCATTTGGTTTTAAGTCAGAACAGAGCCGTGCAGCTTATTGGACCATGTGCCTCTCTTTGCTGCCCTGGGTCTGGTGGCTTTGTCTGTGCTGCTTCTAGAGGCTAGTGGGAGCTTTACTTGCACAAAAATTTTTCAGAGGGCAGAAAGGAAAATGATTGGTTCAGCGAGATAACCAATCCAATTGCAGAAGAGGTGGGTCCAAGCAATTAGAGGAGGTTGGACCCACCAATCAGGTGTCTTGGTCCTGCATCCTCTTTTTTTTTTTGACCCACCACTTCTACAATCTGACTGGTTCAGAGAGAGAACCAATTATTTTCCTTCTGCCGTCAGAAGATTTTTGTGTAAGAAAACCCCCCATGAACGTTCTGGAATCATCCCATTCAGTTTGTGGTGATTCCAGCGTCCCTGTCCCTTTCCAGGTGGGTTGGGGAAAATGGAGGGACTTCAGCAGCTGCTGAGCTTCCTCAATTTTACTCCCCGAGATTTGCATTTCTTTTGTGGGGAGGTGGAGGTGGAGGCGGGTGGTGTTAGCCCCCACCCCCAAGAGCATGTCAGTCATCTCAGATTTCATTGTGCTGTTAGCCGCGACGCCGTGTCTGGGACTGTAATGGCAGTAATCTCCTTACGAGATCAGGTGACCTCTCTGTCTGACCAATGGGCTTCCAGGGTGACAGTGATTGTGCTCGCCAGCCACTGGTGGTGATTCTGGGTTCCAGGCTGTTGGGAAATTCCCTCTTCATGTAGGTCTGAAAATAAAAGGGCACTAAGAGCTCAAATGCAACATGACAGTAGCTGTTTTATGAACTACAATGCAGCCCTTTTTCAAACTGAGGTGTTCCGGGTTCTGAATAATAAGGACAACAGGCACAATTGCGGAACACGATGCCCGTCACCTTGCTGTGGTGTGCAGTTTCGGTGTTTGAGCCCTTGCTCATCACGCCCTTCCCCTAATCGTCCTCTAAAAGAATGGTTTTTGCAGGAAGTCTGTCCAGTTTGTTTAAAATGGTGGGGGAGTGGTGTGTTGTGGTTCTCTCCCTGTCACGGACGTGTCCCTGCGCCCTCTGCTCAACCTCTAGCCCTACGCTGAGAATCCTTCACCTTCCAGAATGGTCCGCAGGTGGCTGCCCACCCACCTCACCGTCCTGTAGGAAAATGCACCGTGAATCTGTGCAAAAATGCCAGCTTTGTGCAGCTGACGGCTCCACTGAGGAGTAACTGTATTGACATTTCTCGAATTCCAGCACCTCGCCATTGATATGGGATTCTATAAATGACTCCTGTATCCAGCTAGTGTCATTCGGGCATGAAATCCCTCCATTTGGTCTTCGTACTTCATGATGCAGAATTAATCTGACTAAATATTAAAATTCACCTGGTCGTGTTTTTGTTTTCGGCCCTCTGACCGTCTCCTTGCAAATCCTCAGCTGTGTTTAAAATCCCCCTGAAGGGCTGTTTCCGCTCTAAGTTCTGTTTCATCGCCATTTTTATCTTACTTCTGTGTCTAAATGTTTGACGGAAATACTTGCAGGATTCGGTAGCCGCGCTTACAGTGGTGTCTTCTTCCATTGACAGGTGGTTAGAGATGGGGCAGTTGTGCCCTGCGCTCATCCTGTCTGAAACAGTTCTGCCATCATTCTCATTTTTTCATTTTAGGCATAAAGGGCAAAACTGCTGCAATTTTTTTTCCCCTCCGTGTTTGGCTTGGCTCCTCCCCGCGTGAGTGTGGTTGCTGAGCAACACAGTGCTGTTGGTAAACGCAGCTCTAGGCCGGCAGTGTCTGCGATCTGGCAGACGGCGCAGACCTGTGCGTGTGAGGATGGGCCTCCTGGGGTTGGCTGTCCAGCCTCTGGAATCTGAAGGGTCAGATATGCATATTGACTGGATTACTCTCAATACTCCCTGGATCTGCACACTGCCTGTTCGTATAACGTACAGCTCTGTGCTTCCATATAACGATGTCTTGGACAATTTCATCACCTCCTCTGCAACACCTGTCATAAAGTGCCCTCTGAAAATTATATTGGACCAGTAGCCATGCATTTTTTTTTTAATCTCAAGTTTTACTGTTAAAGTCCCGGCTGCCTTTGACCCAGTGGTGCCACGTCTTGGGTTTTGCAGGCTGAGAAGGACATTATCGGTGCTGAAGCAGTCTCGCCTTGTGGCTCTGACCTGAATCTGCTTTCTTCGCCTGGTCGTTGCCGAGGACTATGTGCTGAATTGCTATGGCCGGCCATGTTTCTTACGTTCTCAGATGGTCTGCGGATGCGTGTTGAGGACAGTAATGCTCCGGGTAGCCGGATACCATGAATCTGAATTTATTTCCGGCAATCGAGATGTAGTGATGATGCCCTAAGGGTGCAGTACCTGTGTAAATGTGTCACATCTGCTTGTCCAAAGAGATTTGGTTGGCCTATTTTGGGAGGGGATCCGCGCACGGGGCCCCGCTGAGCCTTACGTGCCTCGGCTCACGTCGATGCCGTCGTACTCCCCCTGGCACAAGTCGCAAGTCCGGAAGCTCCTGCGCTGTTGAGTAAGAGGGCAAACACGAGCACTCGGTTTGTGAGTCGAGGGCGTGTGCCGAGGAGATTAACAAGGTAATAATGAAGATTAGTGGCTGGATGACATATTGTTCGGTAAGGAAGTTTGGTAGCTCTTGGTTCTTGGTGCTCTGTTAAGGTGGACAATCCACATGAAGTAACTGGCTGGAGAGGACTGCAGCCAGGCCAAGTCTGCTGGGTTCTTGCCTGTTTGCTTATAATTAGGGTTAAATGGAACCTGGAATAGTCGCCAGCCTCATGACTACTGGATAAGTGACAGATGGATGGATTGGTTGCAGCAAATTGAAATTCAGCATGGAGCTGAAATGCAGACAAGATTCAAGCCCTTGGCAGAGGTGTGCATGACGCTGGTGCAGACGCAGCGCTCGGAGAATGACAACCTGCCCTCAGAATTGAAGGCTTTTCCCTCCATGTGAGCCCATGCCCATCCTGCACAGTAGGCTGCAGATGCTGAGCTGCTGTTCTTTTTTTTTTTTTTTCCCCTTTGGGGGGGAAGGGGGACTCAGTCCGCATGTCTAGATGAGTCACGGACTGCGAGAGCGGTGGCGCCGTAGAATGAATCTGGGTTCCTGTTTTTGTGAATTACATGAAATGCAAACATGAAAGATTTTCAAATTCACTGAAAGGTCAAAGCATTAGAACTGAAGATTAGTGAAGTTGTTTTAAATTTCAACTACGTTTACACTGCACCCAGGACAGAATGATGTGAAAGAACAGAATGTTCTGGCATATCTTCTCTTCATTAGCTATCTATTGTTTGTTTGTAATTTATTACATTATTGCTGTTTACACTGTGTGGATGGGATTACCATGGCAGATCATGCCAAAAAGATTTGGACTATGTGAAACTTTTCCTTTAGATAAGTAGGACACATTTTGGCCTGTCTGAAGCAGGTACTCTGTACTCTGAAAGCCCCTGTTCCTTCAGAAAGTGGATGTGCTGCAAAACCCGCTTTGTTAATGACATAGTGAGGGATCCCCAACTTGGGCCAGTCTCACGTCGCCTTATGGTTAAAGTGTCGGGCTCTGTGGATCAGCTCCCTCTCCCGCCTTCTGAGACTGACCTTGTGACCCCCCCTAAGGGGGGGGGGGGGGGGCAGGCAGGCTTCTAGCAGGGCGGTGCTAGAGAACAAAGAGCTTTGCGTTTCTGATGGATCTGATAGGTCCCTCAGGTGACTGGTGGCTCAGGTGTTTGCTGGGGGTAATGCGATAACAACCTGTAATATGACTGAAAGATTTTTAGTTTGGTTCTCCTTGAGTAAATTTTGGTTATGTCTCCCATTCATTGGTTAAAATCTGTGCTGTTGAGAGGATACCTGTATTTTGTGATGGGGTGGTCCAGGGCTCTCCCAGAAGTTTCTTTTTTCCCTTTGGCTGGGATGAGTGTGTGCTGTGGAAGGTGGCATGTTCAGCTTGTGTTGTCTAGTACTGGCATTGACATTGCTGTAGCCCGTGGCTTTTGGGTGGTGCCCAATGGCCTGGGACTCTGCAAAGCCTGGGCATTATATTCTCTCTCTCTCTTTTTACTCGCTGTCCATGCCTTGTGTAAATAAAGGGGTTTTTAAAGGTCCCTCAGCCTGTGTCCCTCAGTCTCATGCCTGTAGTAACTCCTTTGAGCGACGTGGCTAACAAGAAGTGTACGTGATGGGGAGCGCCGAAGGAGACGTGCTCCGGGGTGTCTAAAGCAGAGAATTTCCGCATTGTGTATGGAGGCCTTTCAGAGTCTTCAAAGAAATGCTGCTAATGACTTTCTAGCCATGACTCTCCTTTTGTTTGCTTTCTCGGAATATTAGTGTCCCATCAGTTTTAGAGTCACTGCCTGGGCAGCAGATCCGGATGTGAAAAATATCTGTTTTTTTCTGACTGTAAAAGTAACAGTCTGTGAGTATCCATTCTACCATTTTACTCCTGTATTGCCAAAGCCTGTCCCATCATGACTTTGAGGATAATTAAGGACAATCTCCACTTTGAAACTTTGGGAATGTGTAGTCTGAGGTCTTTCCGGCATGTGGCTGCCTAGTAGTTTCCTTCCCCGGGGAGCTGCAGACTGCTTGGTCTAGCTGCACTCCTCTTCTGATCTGACCCACGCTGGAATTGCCCCTCTTTTTTGTGAAAGGGATTCCCGAGCTCCTGGAAGGGCAGAGCTCTCGGCCAGCATCCTGTAGTTATTTGAGGCTTCGTTTTGTGTCCTTCGCTGATGAGGGAGCCTGACCTCAAGGTCGGATGGGGCTGCCTGTGCTGAGAAGCCCCACTGATCGCTCCTGGCCCGTCCAAGGGTGGACCATGGGACTGTCCAGTAAACATCTGAGCCGCTTCTTTGACCTGACTGACCCCCCCATGCGAATGGCATTATGGTACGCCCAGGCATTGGTCCCCAGGTAACCTGCGGCTGACTTTTCTGTATGCATCCCAGGAATGTTGAGAGTGGGCGCTCAACCAGCGATGGGCGTTTGTTCTTTAAAGGGCTGTGATGGCTTCCCTAATAACATCGGCGAAAACGTCTCGCGGTTTCGTGCTGTGCACCTACTCGCTCCTCGCTCTTCTTGCCCCTAACTGTCTCCTCCTCCTCCTCCTCCTTCCTATGCAGACATGTTCAGGCGAGTCGTCCGGCAGAGCAAGTTCCGCCACGTCTTCGGCCAGGCGGTAAAGAACGACCAGTGCTACGACGACATCCGCGTGTCGCGCGTCACCTGGGATAGCTCCTTCTGCGCCGTCAACCCAAAGTTCGTGGCCATCATCATCGAGGCCAGCGGGGGTGGAGCCTTCCTAGTCCTCCCACTGCACAAGGTGAGCGTTGGGCATTGCCTTTTTTGGCCAATTGACAGTTACCCAACACGTCGTGTGGGCGGTCTAAGCTACAGGCCGTGGGGGGGAGGGGTCAAAGCCAGACATTTACTCCGGCAGCAAAGTTCATCTGATTAATCACTGGCTTTTCCTCGGGGGGCTGGAATCTTTAAGACCTGCTTGGTTTGGATAGTTTTTATCTTTGGCTTCCCAAGTATTTTGAGTTGTAGGAAATTTGAGGGAAGGACTGTGATAACAATCTGTCTGATAAATTTTCATTGCCTTTGTTTATCACCATGGAAACGGGGGGGGGGTGGATTAAAATTATAATGTGCCTGTTTTCCTGTTCTCTTTTCTTAGAAGACTGCTTATCAAAAATCTAGTGGGTGCAAGCCTGGATCTACGGAGAAGGTCTAGGAAAAATGTCAAATCCTGACACGTCAATATTTTGAGTCCGTTTCGGCTTTCCAGGAACAAGGCCGGAGGTGCCGTCATCCAAATTTGGCCATAGTTTGGGTGCCCTATGAGTAAACCATCCTTGCTCATGTGTTAGGAATGTGAGGTCTGGGCCTCCTCATGTAAGAATCTATTTTCAGGACAGGAGAGTCAGGCTGAACTTCCCAAGATGTTCGTTTGAAGTTTCATGAATCCAGTGCCTGTTATTCATAGGATGAACTGTGCGTAATAGGATTTTGGATGGAAACGCCTGGTCTCCGTGTGCTGCTTGTGGTAACCATAGTGGCTGTTGGTGTCCTTGAATGGGGTCCGTAAGCAGGAAATGCAGATGTAGGTATTCAGCAGTGTGACACGCATGCTGCTTGTGCTGGTTTGAGTCACTCTGGATCAAGCAGCTTCTTGAACCCACCATGGAACCTGCTTGTGATTTTACGTATTTACTGGAGGTTGAGAGACTTGGTGCGGCTCTAGTTGAGCACGCTGGTGTCTCTCTGTACTCGGTGCCGAATTCCAGTTGCGATTGTAATTCTGGAAGGTTACTGGGGTCGTCTGGGCTTGAGGACCCGTTTGAGTAATTTCCGGACGGGTGCCATGGTGTCCACAATGATGCCTCGTTGAAAACATTACTCTGTGCTGTACTCGAGAAAAGACTTCTACCAAAGAGGGAGCCTTCTACAAGCACCAAGCTTTAGTAGAAACACTGTTTTTTATTTTTTTTATTTTAAGAGCCAGTGTGTAACTTTCATAGCCATTCCGCACCGCCCACCAGATGGGCACTAGCCCTTGGGTAGCCCGTTTCCTGACTCTCTTTTGCCTTTGTGTGTCGAGCGTCCGGCCACTGACACCATGGCCTCATGCGCGTCATTGCCCCTTGTCCCATCGGCATTCTTTTGTTTAGTGTTTTTCCTTTCAGCCAGCTAGGCAGGCCACTCTGGGGGGATTTCTGCACAGCCTCTCGCCCAAGCCTTTTTTTAAGCACTGACCTTTGACCTTTGCAAAATGCCTTTGGTTTGGCCACTGTCTGCCTCTAAACATAATGGCTTCTGTGAGAATGTCTGTCTGCATAAAGGCTTAATTGAGGTTAGGAGCCCAGAGTGGTGGCAACAGTAAGACCGTTCAGTGCCCCGTGTCGCATGAAATGCGATGCAGCTGCGTCTGCGCCGCGACACGCGGCCGAGTCGTCAGCCGCACTGAAAATGCGCCGTGACCGGAAGCTGGTATTTGCCGACGCTGCTGCTGCCCGGCTGGCTGTCTTTATCCAAAACTCTCGGTTAGTTTTACCCGGTTGCATGTCACTGGTGCGTCTCGCATTTTCATTCAGGGGTACAGCAGCACCGTGTCACTTCCTGCAGATTCCTTTCTGCTTTTCGTTCTGCTCCTTCACTGATAAACATTCCCGTAATTGTAACAGACCAGGCACTTTCAGTATTGCATTGTTGCAGACCTGCTGAAAAAGCTTGTATCGCCTCCTCCCCCGGCCCCCCCCATCTTCTCTTCCTGTATCTGCTCCC
>JAODKF010000126.1:23735992-23755569 GCA_026779585.1 Mormyrus proboscirostris
GGGAATGGGACAGGGCAGAAGTACCTCTACATGGTGGCGGTGCTGGCAGGACAGATGCAGAAGACATGCAAAATATGCAACACGCAGGAAAAAGAAGTGCCGCGTGTGGTGGTTCAATTTCACGAAGAATAGTGGGCATTTTTACTGGAAAAAAAGGCTTATTGCCACTCTGTATAGTGACATGGGTTTGATTTTGGTGATACAGAGTAGTGTTTTTTTTACGCAAGAACAAAAATATGTATATCGTCAGTTAGATGGGTTGTCAAGATCTTCCCTGGGCAACCAGCAAAACCACAAGATGGTTTATAAAACTAGGAAATGAAAAATGATAGATGCAGCAGCTGATAATGCATTTTATCATAAGGCAGATGCAGCGATATAGAATATTCAGCTCATAGAGCATATTTTCACACACATCATTGACATGAACCATAGGTTATATGCGTTCATAGTTTCTTAAAGTATAATTGAATATGAATTTTACTGCTTCTAGCAGGTTGGTAATCGACGTTTGACTCCTTGTCCTTCCAGAATCCCTGCCATGGCTCCTTGGGCCTTCTCTCTCATGCTGTGGACTGCGGTGATGTTCCCTCAAGCCTTGCTGGATGAGGCCAATAGCACCCTGTCACCAGACATACAAGTCCCAACCTTGAGTGGTATGCAGGAAGCATCCAGTATAGGTGCATTGGCGGCGGGCGCATCCACGATGGCACCTATGCTCCAAGAAACAAAAGCGGCCTCTATATTTCCTCTGATAGATGGAACCCAGGAGCCAATCAAAATCGAAGTAACTGATCAGGAAGGAACAACTGCTCAACCTGCAAGTAACTTTCAGTCAGCCACCGACCGCCAGCTTTTCTTGGCGATGACTTCAAAGCCTGCTCCTGCCTCGGGTTCTTCAGTGAACAATACCTCCACCCATGCACCATCTAACTTAAGCTATTCTCACTCCACCCCCACGCTGTCAACCAATTCTATATCTAACTCTACCTCCGGACTGCCTGGCTTCACCCCCATACTGTTAAACTTAATCCATTCTACGTCTAGCTCCACCTCTGCATCCCCTCACTCAACCCCGCCACTGTCTGACCTGACCCATTCAGCATCTCAGTCCAGCACATGGCTACCAGACTCCACCTCTGTTACATCCAGCTCAACAGATGCTTCTCTTTACAAACACAAAGGATCATCTGACTCCACCCAAGCCTCTGTCATTTCCACATCCGAGCCCACTGACTCTACAAACTCCTCCATGGGAGCTGTGATCCCCAAGAAGTCCTTGACCACTACGTCAGCACAGACCAGGTCCTCTACGATTCACCACGAAGGGAACAATGCTTCAGGGGGCAGCAACTCATGTCCTTCCCGCAAAGATGGGTTGGTGAGCCAATGCTTAATCGCCATTGCCTCCCTGGCTGCGGTGGCTACCTTCTTCATGGTCTGTACCATCTTCCTGTGCACCAAGCTCTCTGCCCAAAAACACCGGTACAGGATAAGCATGAATCAGGGCACCGAGATGATGTGCATCTCTAGCCTACTACCTGATGGTGATGTCGCTCATAGCAAACCTCGCTACCCAAAATCCAATGGTGCCCTGATCCCCAGTATAGATGAGAGCGAGGGGGATGACCTTACACTCCACAGCTTCCTCCCGGAGAACGAGAGGACCGCCTAAGCCCATACTGTATTCTAGGAACCAGTGGACCTATGCTTCCGAGGGCCAGCGGGGGGCGTAGTGCATAAAGACATGGAGCAAGGTTGCCCAGTGTAAATGAAATACCTGAATAAACTGCAAGTGGTTCTGGATAAAGGGAGGCTGTTTCTTGCCTTTGTGTCTTGGACCAGCGTGACTGGGTCAGGCTGTGGATATGCCACTCGCGGAAAGAGGAAGAGATGAAGAGTGAAACAGGAAACCGGCTTTAGTATTTTTTTATAATACATACAACTGAACCTCCATCCTCCTGGTTGTGAGAAATTGTTTTAAGACATTAATGGACCTCGTGGTTTTAGTCATTTCCTTTCTGTTGGGCCTGAAGTTCTGCCATCTGTGTCACACCCAAATGAACTTATGCATGTTTATTTATGTCTTTGACTTCTGCAAAACTGCTCTGGAGCTCAAGCTTTTCCATCCTGGCTCCGCGTTCACTCATCATCTTAAAACTAAAAGTAATTCCTAACATGCCTATTTTGGCGAAACTCTACAAAATAATGGGTGTGTCCGTCCTAAATGTAGGTCTCCTAATTTTTTTGACTAAGAGCAATTCACAAAGCCCCTTAACGCTAAAAGTAGCACCTAAGTCTGGGAGAACTAAAAGATAATCGAGAGGATTCCTAAGTCACTAAGACCAATTCACAAACAGTTGCAAAATGGCTGCTGTCCATCCATGTTGCAATGGCATGGAAACATTATACCAACGCTGAATTACTTAACAGATACCGCTTCAGTCGGGATGGAATACTGACAGTTGTGGAGCTTGTGAGGGATGCAATAACATCTCTAACAAACTGAAGCAACCCAATCATACACAGTGGAGGCCCCCTTATAACCATAATGTCTGTCTGGATGAAATTGAAATTGGTTCGAAATACAGCCCAGCTGTTTCAAATGCTTTTCAAATTACGGCATTGTACAAAGTAAATTAATGAACTGTGTATAATTCAAATGCGCTATAATACAGTGCAGTACTGTACATAAAATACAGCTTATTGTAGTTTGGCTACTGCGTTCCATTGGCATGTTTTTGGCAGTCTCATTAACTTTGATGAGTCTATATTCGTAACGGAGAGAAAATGACTTTCTTTTTCCTGTCATGTTTTCTGTGCACGCAGCATTAGCCTCAGGTCGATGGACACCCCAGCTCTAAAATGCTCCAGGACACTGTTGGGGGGCTGCTTGGTCCATGCAATTCCTTGTCGTGTTACGTACTGAAATCATTAGACTTTTACTTCTGCAGATTGGGCACTATGGAAAGCCCTTCAAAATTTTCCAGGTTGAACAATTCATAACATGAAGACTCAAAGGACATTTTGACCGTGCTCCTGCCCGCTACGAGGCCTGACGCTGCCAAGGATCCAGCAGGATGAGTGACGGCACAGTCGAGTTCAAGGCCTCACGGCAACGGCTTTCCCCTCCTGTCAGCTGGGGGGCGCCACCTCGTGAACACTTCTCAAGCAGTGGTGTCACCTTTTGGCTTCAGCCTCTAAAACAAAGCGACACTAGACCCGGCGGAATGGGGGGGGGGTCCTTCCCAGAGAAGGTCTTCAACTCCCCTGCCACCCCCCCCCCCAATGTCTCATAAACTTTTGAAACTGGAACACCCGATTGGCTTCTTTGAAGTGACGTTTGCTGGTAGCAAAGGTACTCTGGAAAGCGGGTTGTGAAACCTCATTGTTCAAAACTGTCAGCGTTAGCCAAAGGTCAGTGCTCTCCGCCACTGGCCCACTGCCGGCAGCATGTCATCTTGCGAATTGTTCTTCCGTGGACTTTTGTAGATATACCTTATGCAGGCCGTGGGTAAAGAATGTCTGCTTTATGGACAACTCACACTTACGAACATACTACCGTAAAACCTATTATATTAAAAATTAGAGTTAAGTACAATGGCTCGTACTAACAAGTGCATGCACTGCATTGTGACGCTCATGAAAACATTTGCAGCTTTAGCCGTTCGTCAGCTCGAGGTGCAGTGCAGTGCTGTATGAAGCTACTTTTATCATTATAGTATAATTATTATCATTATTATGCAATGTATTGTTATTTTTCCAACTTTCCGAAGTCAGACTTAAGCAAGGGATTTCATTTGTTACCTGGGGACTGCCTATATTGTAAAATATTCATCATTATCATGTTATTACAACATATACTTAAACTGAATGTTTAATAAAGTCATTTTAGGGTTGTCATCCCAAATGGCAATATTATTATTCATTTGTCTGTCATCTGCTATTGTAACTTTATATCTCATCTTAGGGATAAAAGTGAACCTTAACTTCAGTAATGATTGGTTGGTGTATTTGATTGACAGGGCAGCTCACCTGCTGCTGACTTCCTTGGCCCGCCCACACAAGCTCTATGCACTGGGAATCAAGGAGTTGCCAGTGAGGAGTTAGTTCCTCTGGTTCACAGAGGGGGTGGGAAACTCCCACAAGCCTTTGCTGCCACCAGGGACACATGCACACGCGCATAGCACCCTTCCTGTGGAAACATCTGGAAATAACTCTCAGTCAGCAGAAATCCTCTTATGGGCTGAGGTCTCCTCTGATGTTTCACAGCATGTTACCTCCTTAAGCTTTTACTTTACTCAGAGCATCAAATAGAATCTTCAGCTTTATTGTTCGTTTCACTTCAGTCCCATAATCCCATATACTGTACCGCTATTAGCTTTTTGTAAACCGAGGCCCCCCAATAAAAAGCAGATTTACCTTGTAAATAAACAACCCCACGGTATCCGATGTGCTTCATCAGTACCAGGTCTCGTGTGTTTTTTTTTTTTCTTAAAAAAAAAAAGAAAAAAACCTCTTTTCATTGAAAAAACACAGATAGATGAGCAGTTACAAGTTACGTGCGTTTTACTTTTCTTTTTAAACAAAGACAAACAGAACCCTGACACTGTATCCCACGCAGACTGGATTTAATAATAAATCATAAAATAAAAAATAATAATAAATAAGCAAAAAAATAACCAATTAAATAAATGGATGGATGGATGGATGGATGAACAAACTAATAAAACAAAAAAATAAAGGAGGAGTAGTAGAGGTATCAGCCCCGCTGCGCAGGTGCTGCGGTGGTCAGCACTGTTGCCTCGCACCCCTGGGATCTGTGTTTGAGTCTCCTCCTGGATTGCATGTGTGTGGAGTTTGCATGTTCCCCCTTCCCTGTGTCGTCATGGGGTTTCCTCTGGGTACTTTAGTTTTCCCCCCGCAGTCCAAAGACATGCTGAGGTTGAGGAATAGTGCGTGAGTGCGTCCTGCGGTGGGTTGGTGCCCCGTCCTGGCTTGTTCCCTGCCCTGCGTCTCTTGCCTCTTGATTAGGCTCTGGACTCCACCTCCACAACCCTGAATTTCACAAAAAATGGATGGGATTCTACTACTGCTGCTAACAAATCAAAATATATTCTTTAGAAAGAAAGGGAAGAAATGAAAACGCATATTTTACTGCGGGCAGCATGACACGATGTAGAGAGTGACGCATGATCCCAGTTTGCATCAGTTTAGTGACATCGCTTTATATGGTGCCGGGTGGGGAAAATGAGGACGGCCATCCCTATGACTTTTAAACGTGGTTTAAAAAAGGAAAACTGAAGGACGTGAGAGGAAGCAAACAGCAATGCGACTGCAATGGCGCGTTAGTCTTCCATGTGGTTGTCATCAGCCCTCGGGGAATCGCCCGCCAGACGTTCGAACCGACACTGTGCTTCTGCCAGGACCTGGGGGAGCGGCGCAGGTCCTTACGGCTGCGCTCTGATTGGACGTCTGACGCGGTGGGGCTCCCGGCATCCAGCGGAACACCGTGCTCATTGTTGCGGGGGGCGGGGGGTGGGGGGTGCCCCTGACACATGTGCTTACACTTTCTGAACAGGCCCCGTCTGTCTCGGGGGAGGGATTTCTGCAGGATGCTAATTAAGCAGGAGCTGATTGATTGTTGATCCCCCCCCCCCCAATCTGCTCACGGGACTGACTGAATGGGAGACGCCGTGTGTTTCTGCAAGGTGGACAGTTCTGACAATGACTGGTTACAGGGTTACAGCGTCCATGTCCTGCTCTTTCCAGCACAATGACGACAATCCTGACGTTTGACACCAGATCGACCTACCTGGGGGGTTTGTATAAACACCCTTGAGACTAAGTCCAGCCACAGGAGCAGACAAAGCCCCCCCACCCCCCCCCACTGCTAGGTCCAAAAGACCCATTCCAGCTTCACATTCCCCGATGTGCTGCGTAGATTTCTCCAGGCCCTCTGCTCTATCCCCCCGACCCCCCCCCCCGGCGTNNNGCTTCCCTCCCCTCACGCGATAAACCAGAACCTAATAAGAACAATGTGTGTGTGTGCGTGTGTGTGTGTGTGTGTGTGTGTGTACACCACTGAGCGACTCTCCTCTGTCTGACTGGCTGGGGCGAGAAAGGACTCCGAGAAGCAGGGGGAGGGACAGATCCCCCCCGCCGCCCCCTGGTGAGCAGTGCTGGCTGTTTTTTTTTTTTTACAGACCAGAAACTCTTCAAACATTCTGGAGCAGTCGTGAGTTACAGCTGGGACACGAAAGGCATGAGAACTCACTCCTTCTTCCCCTCCATTTCTTTCTCCTCATCCTCCTCTCTTCCTCTCCACGGGCCGGGATCGCTGTCTATTTTCACCAATTTCAACGATCACCTTGGGCAGTACTGGGCTGTGAGTAAGAAAATCTCTCTTCTAAAATTACTTCAATGGGTAAAAAGTTGGAATTGATGGAGAACAAAGGAGAGTCAGGGACAGTACATTTAGAAAGAAATATGCAGGTTATTATGGGATGCATTTCATATTGATAGCTACTTAATGTAAACTTTAGACAATGCTGGTTATGTGTATAGTAGGATTTGATAGTTTTCCAGCAACGTTTTTAAACAATAGGTACCTTTCTTCTGACCAGTGCGTGGGTCTTTCTTAAGACACTTGGGTTGATGCCAGCAAGTTGGCAGTAACCAAAGTCGCTCAGCTTGTTAGAAGCCTGACAGCTGGGTGTCCTGGCACTGATTTTTGTAATTGTCTTCTTGATTCTTTTAACCATCACATGCATGTCATCATTTTCTGAGCCAGGACCGTACTGCTGGTCAGGGGAAGCCTAGGCAGTGGGTTGGTTAACTTTAACATTCACAGAGGGAATGCACGTACATTTTTTGTAACACAGAACTTGAATATCCCTGGCAAACCATTAACATAAAGCAGATGTTGGGCCATGACTTGCTAAGCTCCAGTTTTGTGTAAATGTAATAAAACAAACTGGGATTTGCCAAGCGTGCTCTTTCAGGGATGTGGAACGGCTCGGGGTTCAGAGTTTTCCGTGGATCTCAGAGTGAGTTGGGTGGTCCTGGTTCTGATGGGACACCGGGTCCAGTTTCCAGAGTCCTGCTGCTACCAGGACAGTTTCCATCTTATAGGGGAATTACAGTCAGCTTTGTTTTTTGCCTTAACTCTCATGGTGGAAACACAAAGCTGATACGTGTTTCGAGAGGGAGATGTAAATGTAGAGTTTTATGCCTTGAGGTCTGAGATTCTTTGGAGTGAGTTTCCTGCAGCCAAAAATGTGCATCTAAAAATAGCATGACAAAGATGAGGCCAGCGTAGATGCGTCGCTAATCTGCAGTGGAAACTAGAAATCTCCAAAACAGAAAATCACATTAGAACAGCAAAAACTAAAAAAAAAATCTGAAATAACTCACAAATACTAAGACTAAAATGCTTTTCTGTGAAATGAGAACCTTGTACAGGAGTAATTGGGGAATGTTTTGTTTTGGCTAGCAAAAAACTTTTCATGGAAGATTTCTGGAGACTATTGATCTTGTGTAGCTGGTCCTTGTGGTGTTTATGAAGGAGAGGGCTTGATGCATCTTGCAAACCCTGTCACCAGGACAGCGGCCTTCTGGGCCTCATAACTGTCAGTCGACCTGCTTTCCATCCAGCCACTCAGCCTCCTTCCAGGAGGGATATCAAACCTCACTTGCCCCAGAAGTCTGGCACAGCAATCATACAGGAGATCCAGAAAAGAGAAGACCCAGTGGAGGAAGATACAGGAAATTCTATGAAGACTCTAAAATTCCATGCGTCCCCCAACTCCAAAACATGCATCCTTACTTTAGCCTTGACTCAATGCACAGCTGTCTCAACAAACAACCCCAATACCACAAAACCCACGTTAACTCTGAACAGTAAATCAGCTTTTAAAATTAGCCCACAATCCCAACTAACCACTCTGATACTTGGTGTTTCCAAATGCAACTACAAACTGCTGGATAGGTTTTATTTAGTTATCAGTTCATACTGTTCAGCTCTCCACTGAGTGTATCATGCGTCAAATGCATCAGCAATGAGAAACAGACACAGATCACTTCAACAGGAGCCATCGAATTCCAAACAAGCCCCTGTTCTTTAATCATGGCTGAATCATGAGTGTGATGTCATTCTGGTCAGGTACTGTAGATTTGGATCTGCCTCTCTGCCAAGTACCAACAGTAGGGTTTCCCAGTTCTGGTGCTGGGGGGGGGGCAGTCTGCAACACAGTCTGCAAATTTTCCTACTCAACTACACCTTATTCAGTACTCCAGCAAATTACCAGGGTTAGTAGGTGTGTTTCTGCAGGGAAATCTGCAAACTGTGTTGCAAACTGGCCCCCCAGGACCAGAACCAGGGAAGGCTGACCTACAGCATGTATGATTCGCAGGGTTTCTATCAGAATGGTTTTAGTAAACACCATGTCTGTTGCTGCTGATGGGTGGAAGGGGAAGCTTGATAAAGGAGCTACCAGCCCTGTGGGCACTGGCTGCCCAAAACCGACCAATAGCATTCCAGTCAAATCCTGGGTCGGACCCTCCATATTGCTCTGACTTTTATACATTTAGCATTCCTCGGGGGGCTTCGACAACCTGAGATTTTTCCACATTCAGGCCGTCGTCGACTTACAACTAGTGCGGCTTATGACTGATCGACTTTATGACTGTTCTGAGACCGAAAATATGTTGCTACGACAGCGGCGGGTCCAGCAGTGCGAGTGCAGCCCAGCGTGAGTGTATGACAGCTTCTGCCCCAACTGCTGGAAGCAATGAACTAAGAAAATGGTGGTAAAAAGGTTAAAAACATCAAGCAATATGACTTAAAGAAGTTAGAATGTTATTATACTGTCTAAGTTTTGCATTTAAAATGAAGGGCCGACTTACGACCGGTCACTCAGAACCGATCTCGGCTGTAAGTCAATGGCGACCTGTATATCTACCGTTTACTGTATATCTACCGTTTAGTACTGACTTAGTTTTTGTATGCAGTCTGTGGTCTTCTGGCTTTAACTTTCACTCGTATTTTTATCACTGTGTAACATTAGTAACACTAATTATTACTACAATCCACTATGTAACATTAATTATTACTACAATCCACTACACTCTTCTGGCGTCCTTTGCCACATGTCTGATGGGAAAGCACTATATAAAAAATATTTGAAAAATTTCTTGGGTATGCGTGTCGTGTTTGTTGTGCTTTGTTTATACTGGCCGACATTAATGTCCCAGTGCAAAGGAGCCTCTCTTTCCTGTTCTGTTCAGCGTGAAATCTAACCTTGCCCTCTTTGCCCCAGCCCAGCCTTAAATCCATCGTCAGCTTGTTCGGTGATGTCTTCATGAATGGCGGTGGATAGACTTAGGTGCCCTAACTGACTCCGGTATCATTCCGGAGCTCAGTACCCCGATGAGTTGAAGTTGCCTGTTCTGGACGTCCTGAGGCTGTTCATACTATTAGCCATTTGCAGGCTGTACTGGATACCACTAACTGGTAGACTGGGAAGTTAAAGAACATGCACATGGTGCAGTGATCCCTGTGTTTGCTGTAGATAAATGCAGGAACGAGTATCATTATGCAGACCTACGACCTCTCTATGTGTCTGTACCTCACGGTGCTGTCTGTCTGTAAAATATCAGACATCTATCTATCTATAGCTATGTATATATTTTTCTATTTATACATGTATGCATGCATGCATGCATCTATCTATCTATCTATCTATCTATCTATCTATCTATCTATCTATCTATCCAATCATGGCTGTGTTTCTAAGTGTGTCTGACTCTGCTCACGTCGACTATGATCATACTGCCATCCCATTGCTCATCCTTCTTCGCCTGGGTGTGGTTCTGATCTGAGCCCGTTGGTTACGTCCGTGTGCGCCGTGTCTGAGGGGGCGGTCACACCGGTTATCAGTGCAGTCCCAGTCTGTGCTGATGCACACTGTGTAGCTGGCTTCTGAAACAGTAGCTGTGTGGAAGCGAGAGAACCTGGACTTCCTCTTCATCCCAGACAATAAATTCTATTGTCATTTGCGGGAGAACGACACGGTGAGCGTTTCCGGAGAAGTCCGCCGCAGACAAAGCCTGCTAGTGTGGAGATGACCACAAATCCGTTTGCACCTTCCGGTGTTTTTAAATTTTCTTCTTCTGTTGCGGATGTTCCCCTTCGTAAGCTAAAAAAGTGCCGTTAGTTATGTGCAGGAATTTGAGCTGAAACAGCTGTCAATCACCGCTGCCGTTATTGAAAAAATACAGTCTGTAGGGACACTACAGTAACCGCGCCCAGTGATTTTTAAAGACCAAAAAAGCTTTTATTTATTAAACCTACAGACGAAAAATGTCAACAAACGTAACTTTGGAGGGCAGCAAATTTTAGCATATACATAAATGTAAAAGCATTAATAGCCATGTAGAAGTGTGAATAAACAGACAGGCATAAAATACTCTAATTCGTCTTGGGACCAAAGCAACGTGAACATAGTTTGCAGCCAACATCATGTCAACATTGCAGTGGCTCCAACCACAGATAATGTAGAAACGTCATTAGTGGGACCTGAGTTAGGAGGACGTCCGAGCTGACCTTCTCAGCACTGGAGTTTCATAATGCTGTTTGTGGGCCACCAGATCTCTAGTGGTTGGATAAATGTCCGCCCCTGAGACCATAAAGGGCCACAGCCAGGTCAGCATAATATTCATTTCTTTGAATATTTTCAGCAGTGGATTAGAAAATACAGACAAGGACTTATGTGCAGAATTTTTGCAGACATTTGTATTCAGGTCAGAACAGCTTCCAGGACTGTGGGTAACGACTATCATCTTGTTTGGTACAGGTTCCCTGGGGTACCATGGAGCACTCCCTGGCTCTTCACCTGGCCATTGTAGGCCTTGTTCTTCTGAATGAGTGTGGAGGAACCACCCCTTTCCCCATTAACATGTCTTCTGAGGGGAGTGGGGAGGCGGGGTCAGAGTTGCTGACCACCACCGTGTATTTTGCTCCAAGCCCCGTGTCCCCGACTGATGAACTCTCCAGTGGAACACGTATGGAGCAGTCGGTTCTGAGCCAGGTGACTGGGTTCCTGCAAGAGAACTTCCTCTTCATCGCCACATCAGCCTCCCTTCTGGCGATGGTCATCTTCCTCCTCTGCTGTGCTGCCGTTGTGAGCCGAAAGCGCAGAACCAGCTCCTATTACCCCTCCTCCTTCCCTGCTCAGAAGTACGTTGACGAAAGGGACAGTATCGGAGGCTCCAGGACCTTCAGCGAGGTGCCAGACAGGCAGCCTGACTCCCAGGGTGCAGAGCCTGTGGACTCTACCAGGCAGCTCCAAGTGGACATTATGAAGGCTGCTAAGAATCTGCGAAGCCCTAGCAGGAGTCCAGTGTCTGAGGTCACGGGAAAGGTCACTGAGGCATTACCTCCAGAGGTCAAAGGGCTACCAGAGGAGTCGGCAACAGAGATGGTAGAAAAGGAGGTTCACAATTTGGCCCCTGTGCATGGAACAAGTGCTCTTCAGAATGAGGAGTCCTGTCAGCGTGAAGCCCAAGAGTGTATGTTTGAGGTCAAGAAGGATGAGGTCCTCAAAGAAGACACCTTCGGGCAGGAAGCTGAGCAGGATGAAGCTCCATGTGGCCCCCAGATGCCAGGTGTCCATCAGGAAGTAAGTTCAGGAGATGTGAAGGAAGCTGTGCTTCCAGAATCACAAATGGTCATGAAGGAAACAGCTGTGATTTAGTACCACAAAGGGCCTTAAAACTGTTCTCCTGATGGTCAACAAGGGAGCCTTCTAAACTGAGGCTGAAATGCCGGTGTTCTGCTTCTAAAGACTAAAAGATCAGTCTTTTATCTGCCAGTGATTATTTCTGAGAACTCTTATCAGGACATGTTTATATCTCACACCACTGACACATTTAGGGATATTTTTCATTCTATCTTGAATTATTCTTTCAGCATTTAACCAACAGCCTAAAACCATGAACTGTAGACACCAGCTGTGGATCGAGTTAAAAACAGATGCATCGGGAACCTTATCGATGAACATATGTCTTTTGTAAACTGTGCTGGGCACTGCTGTTGTACATTTAATCATGTCCTACAGATGGAGAGAGGTGGTCTACAAAGTCCTCCACACGCCTGCTTCAGTTAAAATATCCACCTGTGTACATGGGAATGGCATAAAACCGTTTAATCCACTTTAGATAGAAGTAAATGCTAAGCAGCTTATTACATAATAACAATAATAATGGCTTAAACCGATGAGTGATGGAATAAGGTGATGACTGTGCACATTTCAGTTTTTATAGTTAAATGCATTCTAAGACACCTTCATAATTCAGAATTTTGCATTTCCAAAATTAAAATATTATTTCTCATAGGGACGGTCCTATTTTGATCACTGATCTCTGTAGACCTTTTCCTACTCGTTGTATAATAAATATGACTACGACTCTACATTTTGGAGTGGCATTACCCTGAGCCTATCCATCAGTCTTCCAAAAGCTTATCTGGTACAGTGTTGCAGGTCTGGATCAGTCACTTTTTTGTTAAATTCGTGCCTGTTTTCTTTGTCGAACAAACACCCATCTCTTTAGGGATAGTGATGCTGATATCTGTGAAATGTGTAACTTTGGGGTATAGTCCAGGTATAGGCTGGCAACAGATGTATAATCAGTAGCACAGTCAGTCTGGCTTTGGCCCATTTACCCCACCAAGTACACACTTACACACTACCACACTTGGCAGGCGTATTAATGTGTTTTGCCAAAGTATCCAAGGGTGTACCGTTCCTCAAATAAGCCAAGTGCAGTGCGCTAAATGTGCACTTCATCCACACTTTGGCAAATACCACATGAAAGCGATCTTCAGTTAAGTATATAGACCACAACGCACCACATCAGTGACGACTGATGTTTACATCGAACACGAAGAAGTCTGTCGGCATATCAGAGTGCAATATGTCTCCTAAGAAATTTCAATTTAAGTGCGCAAAGTTGTATAACCTATATTTACATAACCTAGGTTACAGTGAAGGACAACCCCAAAACACCAACACAAATGATAACATGTTTCGTAAGATACTTTTCTTGTTCACCTCTTCATATACCAAGTGTGTCCCATTGCTTTCAAGAAATGCCTGGGCAATTGAGCTCTTATACGCACTTGCATGTTTCGCATCTTACGTTAGCATACACACCAAAGTGTGTAGCATCTCAGGGCGAGGAAGCGGGATGAAGCCACCATGTCCTCAAAGTCACTCTCATTTGACCGTAATTCAAAACTCCTTTGCTACTTACTTGCCGCACAGTTGCCCTGTATTACCTGTCACCAGATCTTATAGTTTAGAGCACTGACTTATATGGACACTCAAGGCTTGTCCTTTGAAGGGAAAAAGAGCTTCTCAGAGCTATTGAGGTAAGATTTATTAAGCTATAAGTTGCCTAACACCCACATTGTTGTACCATTTTGAGTTATGGGTGTCAGCAAACCAACATGATGTAAATATGCTAAACCGTAATAAAACAATGAGGCCGAATGCATTACCAAAATTATTGAAATCTGACTCACTATATAACGACCATTAGATGTAATCCTCAAGGCAAAGAGAGACAGAAACCTGGGCGTGAAACATGACTTGGTAAGTTCCTGTGGATTCTGGCAGCACAGACGGGTCATCAAGCGTCCATGAAGTGTGGGGAGGAAAGGAACGAAGGAAGAATCAGCGACCCGTGTAAGGGAGAATATCAGAGGGACGTTTGCTCAGGTCTGGGGGGAGGGGGGTGGCTCGTTGGTCATGCTAATCGGGAGGAAAGCAGTAAATCTTAAATATCGGGGAAGGAATTTCCCCTTGGCTGACCAGAGCCCATCTCCTGCTTTGAAGCGATTCCTGGACGGGGGTTTTTGGGGGGTCAGGAACAGACCTCCTCTTTGAGCAGGAGGAAAAGTACTGGATTGACTCATCTATGTCTGAGGGGGCAGGGGGTGAGCTTCCTCATTGGTCATTTGATCTTCTGGATCCCCAACAGCACCACCCACTGTTATATAACAACTCATGGGTTCATGCAGTAAAAAAAAAAAATCTATTTAATAGCAGGGTTGCTGAAAGGGCAGTATTCTAACCTGAAGGTTGTTGGCTCTAGGAGGAAGTGCTCCTCTGGTCATTTTATGCACAGATGAGTCCGTCATAATCAACAGAAGGAATCTTGTGGAAAATGTCCCAAAAATGAATCCAATCACAAACCACGGTGACAGCACCTGGGCCCCTGTAGGGGGTGGCATTTGGGATGGATGGAGCCTCTGTGCTTAGCAAAAGCAAACAAATGACAGACATAGGGCACACAAGATACCCGTATAATGGTTTCTGCACAGGAATTCTGTCCACAGCAACTCACAATCCATATTCACAATTTTTAGTGTAAACTATTTATAAAAGCAAAGAAATTACTTACATTGGAAAAAGGAAGAAAATCATGCCTATAAACATTGTAACTTAGGTTAAGAGCTTGAAGTCGCTCAGCTGGGACAGCCACGACACATCCTTAGATCAAATTGGTACAACTCCATGAAAATATCGCATTACAGTAGCATCAATCAAGTATTAAAGTCTTTGCAAAATAAGCTGCTCTTTACATAAACTGGTGCCTGCATAGAAGTTGATGCTGCTGCCATCTAGTGGACAACCATCATTTTAGGTCACATTCCTCATTCTCACGCTACAGTGAATTTCACTGTAGATAAATAGACAAGTCTGCAGATTTGATGCTTTATTACTGCTTTAATATGGTTATTATAAGGTAATCTGTCCAAAACATGACTTATTACCAGCACACCACATTTCTCAGGCAAGGAAATACAGTGAGAACGTAAACGTCGGTCCTTTCACACAACCAGTGCGACAGCGAGACAGTGCTGACAACCTCCTGTCACATTCCTGCCCGTTCTATTTAAATGACATATTTTAGTAGGACATGCTCTAAAAACAGGCCAACACACACACACACACACACACACACACACACACACAGAAGGCTTCTACTTTTAACCCCAACAATAAGGTCTTACTCCACATCAATAATCTGATGAGAGATTTTTTTTTAATTGTGCGTTAACTGGAGAGAGGGTTGGTGGGACCGCATGGTCCGCTGGGAGTGGGGGGGGGGGGACCACGTCATGTCGCCTTGGCTACTGGCAGAAGCGTGTGGGGAGCAGTGGCCCTCAGATGCTGGCCTTCGCTGGCTCCTTGTCCTTCTGCTGTTTCACCCTGTAGTCAGCCAGCGCTGCTTTTATGGCGTCTTCAGCAAGCACTGCACAGCAAGAGAGACGCGTCAGGATTCCCACCTCACTTCAATAAAAGCAACACAACTCATCTGTGTGGTTTCACATGTTGGTTATCTAAGGAAAAAGTGGTGGGATCACATCGCCCTCTAGTGGGCACCCAACACTGGACTCAGACTGCTGTTGTAGGCTCTACTCAAGACCACAGTTCACCCCAATGTTTAATCATGCAGATTAATGTGAGTGTAAGTGTACAATATAACATGGCATTGTTAATGCGGCACATTTTTGCGACAGCCTGGGAAACCACAGCCATGCAGAAAACGTTTTTTAAAACCCATAAAATAACTCTCAGGGTGGGCCAGCAGTATTACAACATGGATATCAAACTACACCAAAATACAAGCACATACTGGAACAGTGAAGCTTAACTGGAGGAAGACTCAGTTCTTTGGCAATCTCGGTATTCTTAATTTTCAGGGCTTCATCAACCTGCAAGCCAGAAAAACAATACCAGTTCTCAAAGAGTGAAGGAAAAGCAGAGCAGACACTGGATAAGGAAGCGAGTAAACAAATGCGACTGAGGAAACTGAAAAAGGCCAGAGCATAAAATAAACTGCTTGTAAAGTCAGACAGAAAAAACCTGGTGGGAACAGAATACAGGCCACTCACAGATTTCCCCTTGATCCACTCAGTCGCCAGCGAGCTGGAAGCGATTGCGGAACCACAACCGAATGTCTTGAACCTGGCGTCCACGATCTTGCCCTGATCATCCACTTCAATCTGTGGGAAGTGATTGGGGGGGGCAGCCTGATTTACCCATGATATCATATACACATACTAAAATAAATCAAATATAAACGTAAAATAAACAAAAAGGGGTGGCTGTCAGCTTACTTGCAGTTTCATCACATCCCCACAGGCAGGGGCCCCCACCAATCCTGTCCCCACATTTTTGGCATTCTTGTCCAGTGAGCCAACGTTCCTGGGATTCTCATAGTGATCCACCACCTTCAAAAAACACAGATATATAATCCACATTAATCTCCTACAGTAAGCATATTCCATTCCCATACAAACATAGGTCACAAAACTTAAACTCATGTTACTCATGGGGGCCGTGAGTGGCTCAGTGGGGTTAAGCGGTTGTGCCTGTGATCGGAAGGTCACTGGTTCAAATCCCAGATCTGGCAGAGTGATTTCACCATTGGGCCCCTGAGCAAGGCAACCCAAGAATGTTCAGATGGCTATCTGACCCTTTCTTCACAATTACATGTCACTTTGGACAAAAGCATCTGCTAAATAAATGTAATGTTTATGTTATACAAGGGGAGACTGTGTAACAAATACCCAAATAAATTAGTCAAGACAAAAACACCCTGTTACGTTGCTAGGAGACAGCACCCCTACTAAAATAAATCAGGCGAATATAAACAGGAGATACAGAAAAATGAACAGAGAACCGCAGGGTTTTCAGCACTAAGGTGCTGAGTCATTCTCAGTCATACAAAAACAAAAAGGACAATTATAAATTACTGATGTTCCGTTTGAGAAAACAACCCACATGTCAGCTGCTCATAATTAAGCTAATTTGGGGCAATATCTTGTTAGAACATTATATGGTTTCAGTTCAAATTTAACATTTAGTTACTTTTCAGTAATGGTTGTCCAGTCTTTAATAGGAAACAGCCAGTCAGTTACTTTCCTAGCTTACACCCCATGAGAACAAAAAAAATCTCTAATGATAATGTGCTCAGCATATAAAGCAGACAATTTGCCTTCAGTATGTCAATTTGCCTTCAATACTCTTACATCTGACTAAATGTCTTTTTATTATTTTTACTATCTAAATGTATGCAGTGTGCTACTGTAAACCTGCAAATTAACAAAATGCATATATTTCTTATAACCGAGAGAAGAAGCTTCGGATTTAAATCCATATACAGTACCTCCGTTAGGAGAGTCCAATAATCTCACGACCTACTCAAGTGAAAACGAGTTCTAGACGTGTTATGCAATCCAATACACTTGTCTACTGCATATGTAAGCTAAGCTTCAGTTCATTGAGGGGGAGGGTAAGATACACAATTTCTCCTTCTTACCTATTCGAAGATTTAGGGAGCTTTTATTGTCTAAAAAGGTTGAGACATTGAAGCGGTTGGCGAAGCGCAATCAGTCACAGGCGGATTGAAGGCATCAATTTTTGTTGGGGAGCGTCAAACAAGCTACAACCACCACTGTAGTCAGTCAAACGGCCAACTTCACTTAATGTAAACATTTAAGCGGGTGGTTAGATGGAGAGGAGCTTCATAAGCCAGCCGAGGAACATGTAGCCGTGCCGTGGGAGGCGTTAACTTCAATTAACGTGACAGGCCTACGCACATGCCAAGTAAACACGAACACATGGGACCAGAACTGACAACTTGTACGGATTTAAATCTTGCTAGTGTTAATTTTTCCAGCAGGGGAAGGGACAACTTAAAAAAATAAAGTGCGTCAGGAGGAGCGAACAGCTGACAGAGACGCCGCGCTACAGGCGGAAACGCTGCAGCGCGCACTAGCGGGCCGGCTAGCTGGTAACTCGCTTCACACATTATGGGATATAATAATGGTAATGTGGGAGACTTAGTCAGGCCGAGTTACCCAGATAGGTCAGTTAGCTTATAACAACGAGTTAAAAAAAACTGCGAGCCAACTTAACTGGCCTTAAGACTGACCTTCAGACGGGCGGCTAACCAAAACAACGCAAATAACCCAGCAGGAAGAGAACTCTCTGCATCGAAGGTCACATTTACCTTCTTGTGGTAGCTGCAGCCGACGCTCAAATCTGGTACGGACAGCCTCCTGTTGAGGAAGAGTGCCGGAGAAACGCACCGCCTCAACGCGAACCCCGCCATGTTTGCCGACGGTGTGAGGGCGGGGCGTCCGCTGATCGACAGGTATTCGACGAGACACGTGACATCAATGGGGGCGGGGCTCCCAAAGTCTTTATTTGCTATCAGAACTCTGGAATTCCTACTCCCGACATCCAGCGGTAGCGTTTAACACGTAACAGGATTTGTTGAATAAAGTGGGGAAAAATATAATAACAGGATTAGACAGCACAAAACAAAGGCGTTCAGAAATATCAGCGTTGAAACACGCTGGCGTGGGTTGTTTCCTACTTTGAGCCCTTATACCCTCTAGATTAGGATCCGGACCTACCGCGACACTGAATAGGACGAGCGGTTTCAAAACATGGATGGAAATGAATTTAGTGTAAAATAAACAAAAGAAATGGCTGAAATAATATGACAAAGTATGCAAAACATCGCTTTGTCCAGTAAAATGTACTATGCATGTATGAGGTTGAAGTATTATCGCTTCTGCAAAAAGGTCCTCACCAAGATATCATGACATAGGCCTAACGCAGTTTAAAAATAAAATTGTTTTATTGTCATAAATAGTACTTTGAACAGAACTTCAACAGAATAGATTCATAGCCGACAGGGGAGTTGCGGTGTGCCCTCTGGTGGACAAACCACGCAAGGCCAACCCTTATAACAACGTTGAAGGACCTTTCGCCGTTTCTTTTTTTGTTATTTACCAGCCTTTATAAACCAGTGTTGCCAACTTTGATCAGCTGGCTGTCGTGAGATTTTCAGTTCGAAACAAGTCTGCACACTGTAACAGTTTAATTACCTTGTAAATAGTCTGCTTGGTTTGCAAGGTACCCCAACGCTTTCGATGCAGCCAATTATTGGTTTATAATGGAATTTTTTTTTTTGGATTTTTAGCGTGAGCGTGAGAGTCAGAAAGTGTCCGTGTCACGCCAGATGTGTGAGAGTTGGCAACCCTGATACCGATTTATTGGCAGTTATGTCGGCGATAACATCGGCTTCAGTTATTACTAGGCCTATATCATGTGCGGGATTTCTTTTTAGGTTAACGTTATCATTAATGGTCTTTAAAACTATTTTGTATTGACATGATTTTATTATTTATTCATATAACTAAAAATGAAGGAAATCCAACTAATTAAAAGACAACGAGTTATTCTTCTACGGGAAGGAGTCAGATTTCTGCAATAATTCGAAATTATGAAAGCCTTCTGGAGGACGTAGCGTCCTGTTGCTCGTACTCAATAGCTGGCCATGGATTCTGTACATTGCTGACATTATGAGCACATCTGAATATGGGAGGGAAGTGCCCCCCCCCCCCAATAAATATTATACAGTCAGGTCCATAAATATTGGGACATCGACACAATGCTAACATTTTTGGCTCTATACACCACCACAATGGA
>JAODKF010000126.1:23758876-23769310 GCA_026779585.1 Mormyrus proboscirostris
GAACCAGAACAGAGTCGGTTGGCGTGGTGTTGTTGAGGCCCTATGCTCCACCAGGAGTCTATAGAACCAGAACAGAGGCGGTCCTTAGTATTGCACATATTCAGGTTTGGAGCAAAGAGGTTTAGTACTGACAGCTAACCTTAACCCTAACCCTGCTGAAGACTTCCCCTTCAGCTTCGGTGAAAATGTTGAGGATTGGCAAGTCTCTCTAACTCACTATTCTCAGCTCCTCAAGCACTGAAGTTTGCCGGCTGACACCACATCCATAATGTAAGGAGCTGCTCTTCTGAAAAAAGAGCTCTGGGTGGCACTCTTATGCTGTGCCTCCCGAGGATGGTGTGTGCTATTGAATCATATCTCTCAGATTCACAGAAAAAAAGATGACGTATCGTGAGAGTGAGAGAGGTGTCTTAAAAATGGGGTCGGTTCGACTTGGGATAACCTTTTCACAGAAGGACGAATTTTATTCCTTTTGTGATTCTTCTAAATCTGTCTTGTACTGGGGCAAAAATGAACATCACAATCCTGCCCCTTTAAATTTCAGTGGTGCCCACAGGGCATCTCTCCTGTGATCTGTGATGAAACACAGGCTGACAGGCCTTACCTTAACCTCCCTAGGACGATGGACTGGATGAGGATGTGCTCTACTGTATGTGTCTCACCGAGAACTCATCCCTGGCTCACCGCCACAGGAAGGCTTGGAGGATGCCCTTAATTTTGTGGGTTGGGGGTCCCATTCAGGACCCATTCAGAAAGGAGTAAGTAAGAATTTTTGAGGCCAGAGATGTCCCAATATTGCCCAGTCCAAGATGGCAGGAAGATGTAATGGATGGATGGATTGATGAATGCATGGTTGGATGGATCAAACGATTGATGTACAAAACTCTGAAGTCAAGGGAAATGCTACATTCAAATAACATTCAACTTTTCTGTGGCATTGAAGGCAGGGCTGGACAGATGATGTTAGGTTGATCTCATTAAACCACTAGCCTGGTGTCTACAACATGCCAGCTTGACTAATATATATTTTTCCATAGTAAATAAATCTTGTATCTTGATCTTGAACTAAAGAAGCTGGAGTGCAGCACCCTGCTGCGGCAGGAGTTAATACTAAAACGAAAACTTGCACAAATGTGGATGACTTACAAACGAAAGACAGAGTGCTCTTTGAAAGCGGCATCACTCACGGCTGCAATCTCCCCCCAAAGATAATGAGACGTTTTCAGCGAGATGAGAGGCATGAATGTGTCTCTGGGGAAGGTTCCATCTTCTTCTAAATTTTGTAATCTGCTCGTGTTGCACTCAGATGCATGTTGCTCCGGGCAACAGATAGCCAATCAACAGCTCCCCCCCCCCTCCCCCTACTGCCCACCTCCTCACCTTGTCTTAATCCGCCTCAGTAATGATAACACCAGGCTTATCTGTTATTAATTTCAGGGGCCTGGTTTACCTTGTTGCTGCAAGTCACAGACAGTGCTGGCTGCAAAGCCAGCCAGTAACAGGAAATGCTGTTGTGTTTTGGCTTTGACTTACGTTTTTCCCATTTCCTTTAAAACTCTCTTCTCACGCTGCTGTACTGGCCAGTTTTCTCGCCTGGGATTTACATTAAGTAACGTGCCGTGGGCTGAAAAGATGACGGCTAATTTTGTCCTTCACCTTTTTGTCTAGTGGAGCCGCCCGACACAGAACCACTTCAGTTTGGATTGTTTGGACACCCTGATCATAGGGGTGGCTCAGGATTATTTTCCGAAGAGGGGCGGTGGGGGGCATCCAAGGTGAAAAACACGGCAGCCACTGACCGAATGCACAAATAAAAATAATATATTTTCTTAAATTACACAAGAATCATGGCTATAATGTCTGGTTGTTAGTATGTTTATCCAAAAACCTTTTTGGGGATAATTACACATAATCGTTGGGCAAAAACAAAGCAATATAACAATATTTTTCTGAAAAACCTCACATTAAATTCGCACTGTAGAAACAATAGGGATTAGAGTTGGATTGATACCAAAATTTTGACTTTGATGCTGATTCCAACTTTGGTACCTTTGTCAGGGTCAGCTCCTGTTGTCCCAGTCTGTGTTCCTTCCCCATTTGGCCAGCAGGTGTTGCTGGTCATCCCGTCCCTCCTGTTGTCAGTCTTTGTGTTTTCCCTCGCTCCCTATCAGCCACATGGCTTAACTCATTGAGCATGTGGTTATCTGTGAACCCCTGTCTTGTGTTCAAATCCTGCCTCCTCTGTTTTTGTATTTTGTTCCGTAGTGTTTCATTTGTATGAGTTTTCTTGTTCCTGTGTCTTGTGTTTGGTTTTGGTTTCATGTTTTGTGCCCGTCCTTGTGTTTTTACCTGTATGTTATTCCCCTAGTGTAGTTTCTATTTCATAGTTTCTTTGATAGAGTTCCCTGAGTTTAATTATTAGTTTCAGCTGTTGCCTGTTCCTGTTCCTGCCCTTCTGTGTTTACCTGATTGCTCGTTGTCCTCCCCCCTCCCTGATTGGTTAATTGTCTGCTGTATGTCTCACTCCTGTTGTGTTGTTACCCGGTTTAGTTTTTGTATTTAAGTTCCTGATCCTGTTCTGTTCTTCCTGGAGTCATTGCTGTTTCTTTGATGCTGTTTGAGGTCTTATGCTGTGTTTTTTTGTTACTGCCCCATGTTGGCCTCACCCATTTTGTAATCAGTGTTTCTTCATCCTGGTTTATTTTTGACTCCTTGTGATTGTGTGTTTATTTTGTAGTGTTTCTTGTGTTTTTCTGTTTAATAAATCCCCATTTGTCCTCTGAACTGCCTGTGGGTCATCCACATTCTCTTCCCTGCCTGCACAATGCCTCGCCCTTGTGCTAAACCCGCTCGGATCTGTGACAACTTTAATATTACTACGAATTGACATTATAAAACATTCCCATTTAAATATTATATTGCTTTGAAAAACAATCAGATCAGCCTATTTATGAATGAAGTCAACACTAATAGCCTGTAATACTGTCATGCAAGCTTGACAGTGAACTGTCATGACCTGCTCGTCCAATCCTCCTGTATGCCACGCCCCCCTCGGTACCTCGTGTTTATTCCCGATTGTAATCACCTGTTGCCTGTTATTTTCGGCTTGTCCTGTGTATTTAAGTCTGCGTCCGAGTTGGTTTCCCCAGGAATGTTATTGATGTTAGTTCGTCGCCGTCTGCCCTGTGTTTCCCTTAATAAAACCCCGGGTCCTGCATCCTCGCCTGCCTGCCTCGTCCTTCCCCGCCTCGTCCTTCCCCGCTTCCTGCCTGTTCGCTGACCAGCGATCACTACATTTTCTGATATTTGGATTCAGCCGTTTCAAGCTTCATTGATAATATGCTGATGTTTGGTTTAAGGATTAAGCTGCTGGACTTTGAAAGAGAATTGTAGGAGGGTTTGTAACCTGCCTTACTGAGCAGACCAGCTGTGTCTCTCTGGCCGTCAGATGTGTGAACAAACACACAGCATCTTTAACTCGTAATATATATCAGGGTCAGCAAGAGATGCGTCGCTCGCCTGTGCCAGCGTTTGTAGAGGTTTAAATCATCTATCCATGCGCCTTCTTTGCGCCGATTCAGTGCGCAGATATAACTAATTGAATATTGAAATTTGCTATCATTTGCTATAATGGTAGAATTGTTCCGTTTTCAGTTTGTGGCACCATGATACGATCCTGATCTTGGTATCGAACAAGTTTACATTTACTGCATTTGGCAGACGCCCTTAGCCAGTGCGACTTACATAAGTTTAACAGGGATTGTTCGAAATATGGGGCAGGGAAAAATCAATGAAAAACTAACACACACACACACACACACACACACACACGGAACTTTATTATAAACAGGAAATAGCTAATAAACATGCATATAAATACTACAATAAATATGGCACTTTATACTTTGCTGGTGAAAGTGAGTACAGGAAGTCTGCTGCTTGTGACTTGCGAAGGATGAAAGGAGGATTACTGAATCTTCTTCTTTTGGTTTTGGATGAAATATAGCAGCTTGATTTCGCATGTCCTCCCATTCCGCTCAAAATGCTTTCCTATTTCCAGCTTCTCCTCAGTACTTACAGTAAAGCTTTCCGACTGCACTCACTGCTTGTCGCTTTTTAACCAGGATGTGTCGATATATTTTTATATTTGTACCGTTTAATGAGCTTTCATTTTGCTTATAAAAGTTAAGAGTAGGCTATGGGGGGAGAGCAAACCAAACACATGTGGCAAAATGATGTAGTAACTGGGTGTTCTGTGTGTGTGCGTCTGTATGCGTATGTGTCTGTATGCGTCCGTGGATTACGTTTATATTACATGGGGGGACTAGCTGTCCACCATCATGTAAAAAAACTGTTATTTTGACATTTTTCAGGTCCCCACAATGATCTGTGGATGCAATCAAAAAAGTAAAAATGCCAAAAGTCTCGTATTTGCTTTGGTTAATCTTAAAGCTGGGTAGGAATTAAGGTCGTCATGTTGGGATTAGAGTTTTCCCCATAGAAATGAAGATGTAATTACAAACTGTGTGTGTGTTTGTGTGGGCATGTTCCATGTATTCCTACATTGGCTTGTTCAGCTTGGTGCTGAATTCTGCGTTCACCTGACATTTCTCACAAACGAAATTGCGGATAAACAACAGTGAACATTGCACTATACTGTAATTATTCCCTATTATACTGTAGGGCAGGGATGCCCAACTCCAGTCCTGGGGGGCTGGAGCCCTGTGTAGCTTAGTTCTTTCTCTGTTTCACCATAAATGATTCAGCTCAAAAGCTGTGTGGTAATTAGCACAAGGAGTTGAATCAGGTGTGTTAAATGAGGGGAAACCCAAAAATGTGCAGGGCTCTGGCCCTCCAGGACTGGAGTTGGGCACCCCTGTTGTAGGGAATTGGGCAAGCCTGATCCGGCCCCCTTCCCATCATTCCATGCAGTGCCCGCCCACCAGATAAATGTCCAGCCATGAGCTGACTGTGAAGTGTGAAAGGTGTGAGGTGCTCAGCTTGTGTTAGCTTGCAGGAAGGTAGAGTTGTAAGCACCCAACTGTCTTTTTAAATACTTTAATAAAAGAACATTGTTTACATCCACACCATGTTTCTACCTGTCTGTTCCACCTACTTTGTCTCATTCTTTTTGCAGTAATTTCTTGCCCTGTAGAGTGCTACAATATCAATCATAATGGAGCAAATATGTGTTTGCATTTTGGCACTGTTTTATTAATATGCATACAGCACAATGTTTAGGATTTAGCTGGAAAAATAGCTGCAATCTCTGGCTGCCCGATGAAGTCCCTGGTATGTAAGACCTTGGCTGTTTAGTACGCCAAGGTCACTGAGCCTTTCACTTATCATGGTTAGTCATTGCTTTCATTGCAGAAAAGCCACGTTTGCAGGCAGCTGTGCCTGCAGGCAGGGCAGTAGCAGGTGTGCCCAATCTGAACAGTGTATGGACGCCATCAATAACTGGCTCCAGGATCACAATGAATTCCAACGGCTGTAGATCCAAAGTGAACTGGGAACCTCCTGCTGCCATTAATATTGCTGCTGAGTCTGTCTGATCTGTCTGTCAGTATAGGACCATAGAGGGGTCTGGAGCTTATCCCAGGCAGGGGACTGACCTGGACAGGATTCTAGTCCATTGCAGGCCGCATCCTACTAAACCATTAACAGACGGAAACTGACTGCTGATGAAAACAAAAAAACAGAAATACAGATATTTTTATTAATACAGTCATAATGAAGCATGTCTGCTCATGAAAACTATAACTTGTTTTGAATCATGCACTGATAAACAGCTATTGTTCTTAGCCACACACTTAGCCCTTTAAACCACACAGCAGCCTGGGGAGCAGGGGAACACACTAGGGAGTATGAAAGATACTAAACAGAGAAAGTGACGGGATGGCCAGTGACACCTGCTGGTCAAACAGGAAAATAACATAAATTGCAGGGATTGATCCTGACAGAAGCAGAGTGCTGTTCTTGGCCCTACCCTCACTGCTTGTGTCCATTAGTGTTGCCTGGAAACCATCCTCACGTTTCCCCATTTTCTTTTTTAGCCTTTATTATTTCACTTTTTCAAAGAAATGCTGAGACTGAAAGTGGAGCTTTCTTTATATGGGCTGATGGGAATGCACAGTGTGTCAGTGTCCTGCACAATGTGGGCACACACACACGACCACATACTCTCCTGCGACCCCCGATGAACCAAACCATCTTGGTGGCTCAATGTCAACTCAGTGCCTGTCTGGAACCCAACAGTGGATTCAGAGAGGGGGTACTTGCTTTCTTGAGGTGGGGGTGGACTATTCATCGAGCATGACAGTATGTTGTAATGTGTACCAGGAGTCAGGGCAAAATAAAACGGGTTTATTTAATGGAAACAGGCTAAAAACAAAAGGATCGCAGGGAATCTCGGCAGAGACGATGACAACAGTACTAACAATAACTACAACGTCAGTGTCAGAACTGGCAAGCACTTATAACAAGGACTAACAAGGAAGCAAATGAGAGGCAGCTGGAGTGAATCACAGAAGGGCAGGAATGAGAGGTAAGACTAATGCAGAACAGGTGTGGCTCATTAGGGCCAGGCTAGGGAAGGAAACAGAAGGATCAGCTGGACAGGGCATGACAGTGAAAATTGTGGTCAAGTGAGAGAAGAACCTTCTGGATGTGTCCTCCATCTTGGATCCCCCTCATATTCAGGACCTTCAAACCCACCTGCAGTGGCAAGTTAGGTCTCTGGGGGTGCTGTTCCCTCTTATCTCCTTCTTTCTGAACCAGCTATCGCCCTCTGGAATTTTAATGCTGAGCTCTGTTAATCCCGGATATGCCAACAGGAGGCCAGAAGATTCAGACAGGAGACAGATCCTTCTGGAGGAACATAATCATTATCACAATCGTCAATCTTTATAACATCTTCCATACTAACCCCATTTTTTATTAGACAAAAACAAAATATCTATATACACCCAGTTTGTAACATTTCAACCATTTCAAGTAAAGGACCTGGATTTGACTTAAGTGCCAAGTTCTTGCTGTGTGCTGATTGGTCAGTCTCCTATAATCATGCATGTGTCACTAATGTTAATGAGAAATAAATGAATGAGTCCTTCTATCAGGGAAACAAACCAAACGATTTAGACGAGCACAGGAACATTTCAGTTTTAACCCTTGCAACAGGCTGAAATAACAGCCTTTCATCTCTGCTTCCCCCAACTCCCCTGTTACGTAAACTACGCTAATCAGCCTCCCAGGCAATCGGCAGGGACACTCACACCAGGTGCCTTACACACAATTAGCTAGCAGCAGCTTCTTGGTTTGTAGGATCATTAAGATATAGGATGCAGGTGCACCAAAGCTACAGCGAGATCCCACTAAAAGCTGTCCGTCCTGTTACACTGGGCAAAACGCTAAGAAGGGCACTGCATGAAAAATTAATTGACTTTCACGTGGGGGCTCTCGAACATATCATGTTGTCCCCAGGAAGCAGCCCGAACGTGGCAGCTGAGATGTGGCCTCTGGTGACACTCTGCAAATTCTGTCACCTCAGGCAACGGTGACTGTAATCATTTATATCATTAAGATGATATTAAATTTAATTACCTGGCTAATGCTAAGTTGCGGTTTTTAACCGATTCACAGATAATGAGCAATTCAGGATGTCTTACTTAAAGGTACAACACCACTCAACATCCTTTGTCTTGAATCAGCAAATTTCAGCTTCTGAGTTCAGCTGTTTTACCTTCAGCTGTCCAGGTTCTCACTGTAATAAGACTGCAGGCATGGATTGTGGCCTCTTTATTTTATTGAATATTCTCCCGCATCTTTAATAATGTGTGGTTAACGTTCACCTAAAGCATTTAATCAAACCTGCAGCAAAGTCAGATTTACCTGCAGCCTTAAATCTGTTTTGATCATGTTACCTTTTAAAAACTTCAAGCTTTGAGATCAGGGAATTTCAAATCATTCAGGAGAACATGAGAAGAACAAATCTGAGGTCTCTGGAGCAGTGTTTCTGAACCCGGTCTTCGGGGACCTCCAGACACTCCAAGTTTTTGTGGCAGGGAGCTGGGAAGGAGCAAAAATGAGGGCTGTCTGGCGGCCTCCCAAGACTGGGATGAGAAACATTGGTTTGGGGCAAATCTGTGAGAAAAAAAATGCATCAACTCAGACACATTGTTCTGAAATTACTCTCCAGAAAATTGCCGGCGTTGCCTGGTTGCTGGTCTCATGAAGGGGCTTGTCTTGAATCATGGTGACGTTATTGCCCTAAAGCATGGTATTAGTGTCGGGTGCCTGGCCCGTTTATTTCAGGACACGTAAATTGGGGAGAAATGAGGCGGGACACCGATATTAATCTTTCTTTTGAAGGTTACCCTGGAGTAATGGATGACGTGCCAGGCGTTGAAAGCGCCATGACATCGACTTGTGTGCTGAAGCTTACCTTTCCGTCATGTTAGGTGAGGAGGCAAAAGCATTAAAGTATTTTACTTCAAAACAAACTGCTAGTGGATGTCCCATATTTTCTAGGGTGGGTGGGGGGGGGGGCAGTCCATCACAGGGCACGAGACAGGGGACACCCTGGATGGGATGCCAGTCTGTCACAGGGCACGAGGCAGGGGACACCCTGAATGTGATGCCAGTCTGTCACAGGGCACGAGGCAGGGGACACCCTGAATGTGATGCCAGTCTGTCACAGGGCATGAGGCAGGGGACACCCTGGATAGGATGCCAAGAATTATACACTAAAGGAGACAACGATCCACATAACCAAGTGTGTTTCTAATGTGGGAGTATCTGGGGAAAACCCACACAAATACTGTGAAGACATGCAAATTCCAGAGCAGGAATCAAACACACAGCCCTGGAAGTGTGAGGCCACTCTGCTGCTCCAGTGGGATAAATATTTTTTTTATTATTTTTGTTATAATTGTTATCATCACCGTAGTACTACTACAAATTATTATGATTATAATATGACAAAGGATAATATGACAAAGGCCTATCCTCATCTGCCTCCTACTGTGTGAATCATGACTTTTGGAGACTCACAACTGATGCTGCCTTATTGGCACTGAGCAAAGCTAACAAGCTTGCATGTCCAAATCTGTCACGATCAGTCCCTGCCCTGTTGTTTCCCTGCCTGGCCAGCAGGTGTCGCTAGTCACCCCATCCTAGTATTTCAGTCATTCGTGATTGTGAACTGACCCACACCTGATTCTTGTTGGCGCTAGTCTTTAGTGTTTTGTTGATTGTAATGGTTCACACGTGTTCCTTGTTTAGTTCCTGTTACCCTTGTGTGTATATATGTGCCTGCCCTTGCTTTGTGCTCTTCTTGGTCCTCGTGTTTGGATCCTGTGTGTTCTCTGATGTGGCCAGTCTTGCTGTGGATAATCCTGCTGTGATTGTTGTAGGTGCTTTGCTTGTGTTCCCTCTTGTAGTTCCAGCCCATGTTTCTCCTTGTGTAGCCTACCTGCTTTTGCTTTGACCCCTCAAGGTCCCATTTGTTTTGTGTTTTAGTTTTGTTCTAATAAAGTTCCCTGTTTGTCAGAAAGCCATACTGTGGATCGTCCCACTGTCTCGCCCCGCTGTAACGCAAATCTAGCTTTCGCAAATGAGCTGAACTGTGCAGGGCACCTGGCCTCCTGTGGAGGGCTGCCAACGCTGTCGCTGGCACTCACGTCCTCGCCGCCATGACCCGGCCCTGGGAGGCCCCAGCACATCTGCTAGCTGTGCAGAAACGTACGCATGTGTGTGGGGGTTATGCTGTATTGTAGGGACCATTTCTTGGTCCTCATAAAGGGAAGTTCAATTTTCTACAAATCTGACTGCAATCAAAAAAACTAAAAATGCCAGAAGTCTTATTTTTTTTGTTTTGTTTTGTTTGGTTAATTATAGGTAAGGTTATCGTTGGGCAGAGGTTATGGTTGTTGTTTTTGGAAATACTGCTTTTCTCATAAAAATGAATGGACAGTCCTTACAAAGAAATTAATACAAAGCTGTGTGTCTGTGGATAAGGCTTATAGTACATTGTAGTGACTAAATGTCCCCCACAATGTAATAAAAACCTGTTTTTTGACGTTTAGAAATTTTACAAATGAGAGGAGGCCATTCGGCTCATCAAGCTTGTTTGGGGAGAACTTAACTAATAGCTCAGAGTTGTTAAAATCTTATCTATCTCTGATTTAAAGGAACTCAGGGTTTTAGCACTAACAGGGAGACTATTCCATTCTCACTACACGCTGTGCTTTCTCAAATCCATTTTAAAATGTTCTCCCGCTAATGGCCATGAGTTCTAGTATTTAGACTAATATTGAAGTAGCCATTTGGCTGAACAGCATCCAGACCTTTTAGAGTGTTATATACCTGGATCATGTCCCCCCTTAGTCTCCTTTGCTTGAGGCTGAACAGATTCAGCTCAGCTAACCTCTCCTC
>JAODKF010000126.1:23782882-23798813 GCA_026779585.1 Mormyrus proboscirostris
AAGTAGTTGCATACTCTGTGATTGTGACTCTTTATGTTCAATTGGTTGGTTGAAACAAAATCCTGGTTTGGATTTTTTTCTTTCTGGACCTGAAACGTCCACCTCTGTATATAACATAACATAAAAGTTTCCGCTAACCAAAGCGTTGAATGAAATGTGCTTGTTTTCCTCCACCAGCATTGCCTGTTTAAGGTAAGGTTACATCATTAATTCCCAAAAATAGGTTTTGAGATTTTACATAGCAGCTATCATTTCAGGCCAGGACTCCAAAGTCTCACCAAAATGTGTTGTTATCGTACCGAACCAGCGCAGACACTTAAAAGCAGCTGTCCCAGTTCTTCAGGAGAAATCGTGTCATATTCAACAAGCACGTTTGACAGAGGCAAACCACACCAACATCTGCAATGACGTTTTTTTTTTTTTTATTGTCTTTCTTTGTTGAAATTCAGCATGTGGTATAAGCAGAAGATATGGAGTAACACAGACACTGGGCGAAAATATATAACTTACCGATTTTTTTTGCTGCCCGATTGTGTTAAACGTACCTTCACCTGAATTTCTTGGTAATAATAAATAGTGTTATTAATCTTGTTATTTTCCCTCTTCGTGAAATTTAAAAGAATGTATTATTAACACATTAAACGCCTTATGATCAGTGTAAGGTATTTGAAAGTGGCACTATCACTTGCAGCTGTGAAACTCCATATTCGCAGGAAACTACTTTCACAGAATAGGATGCTCTGATTGGCTGGATCAGCAGTGAAATCACGGTTATCTTCGTGAGTCACGCTTACATACTGGAGGAAAGGGGAAGTGTCCAGGCAAATTCACTTCAAGGAGAATCAAAGGAGGCGCTGGGGACTCGTGTCTTCTGTGACACCTCCCTGACCTTAGAGGTAAGGCTCCACCAGCTGGGAATCCTCCGCTATATTGCATTTCCTTACGTTTGAACATTTAACCTTCTTAATTTGACATGTCAATTAACAGTTGACATGATGCATGCGTGCAGGAAACCAGCAATGCAATGTTGCAAAACTGTAACTGCCAACAGAAAAACCTGAAAAGGCAACTTGGCATTTAAAATATACACGGACCCCGACCTTCACGCAAATGGAAGGAATTATGGAAATGTGTCATTTTATGTCAAATTACTCTTCAAATGCCATTGAGGGACATTTAATAATTTTCAGTCTTTATTCTCTTCACAGCAGTAGCGAAAAGGAAAAAATAAATTCTTAGCTACCATGGAGTTCATTGACAGCGGTTTCTATGACGACTACAGAGCGAGCAACGAGACAGAGGATGGTCCCCTGGAACCAGAAACGCTGCCCCTGGATTCCCTGGGCCTCCCCTCCGGTCTCTCAGAAGCCCTCATGACCATCAACGTCGGCATCTGCCTACTGGGGCTCTGTGGCAACGGCCTGGTCATTTGGATATCCGGGTTTAGGATGAAGAGGACTGTTAATACCACCTGGTACCTCAGTCTGGCGGTGTCCGATTTTATTTACTGCTCCTTCCTTCCCTTCAACATCGCCACCATGGCCGACATGGGCTGGCCCTTTGGGCTTCTCATGTGTAAGCTCACATCTCTGGTTCTTCTTCTCAACATGTTCAGCAGCATCTTCCTTCTGGTCCTGGTCAGCGTTGACCGCTGCCTGATCGTGGCCTTCCCGGTCTGGTCCCTCAACCACCGTACCCCGAGGAAAGCTTCCATCTCTGTCCTTGTGGCTTGGGCCACCTCGGCTGCCTTGAGCGTACCGGCTCTGGCCTTCCGCCAGGTGAAAGCGAATGGGAGTGTTATGGTGTGTTACACTGATTATGGTGACAGCCAAGGTATCATAGCCCTGAGCCGCTTCCTCTGCGGGTTTGTCGTGCCGTTTCTGGTCATTGTCACCTGCTACTCCTTCATAATCAAGAAGCTGTGGAGCAAACGGGCAACAAAGTCTTCCAAACCCTTCCGGGTCATGTCGGCGCTCATCGTGGCATTTTTCCTCTGCTGGTTCCCCTACCACGTCTTTGTGCTCCTCCAGGTGAACCCTGGCAACCTCAGCTACAGGGTCATCAAAACAGGCCTGATGGTGGGAAGCACCATAGCGTCCACCAACAGCTTTCTCAACCCCATTCTCTATGTGCTAGTGGGACACGACTTCCGCAAGAAGCTCAAGAGCTCCCTTCTCCTGCAGATGGAGGATGCGATCAGAGAAGAGAGCCAGACTCATAGCCGGACCCTTTCAAGGCACATCTCGGTGCCAGGGGGACAAACTAAGGTCATCTGAGACAGGTTCTGTTGAGAGTTAAGCTTGTGGCATCTTTATTTTTGTGGTGCTGCTACTGTGACATCAAATATCTCAAGATATTAAAATAACTACCTCATGATCCCTGGAAGTCGTTCTGGCAGCAAAGCTTGAGCTTCATCCTCAGAGCAACACTTGTGAAGTCTTCTGATTCTTATCACTCATTTTTATTGCCTTTTTTAATTTACTTTTTTATTGGGTTTTCAGAGTAATCATTTACAAAATAATTGCTCTTGAAAGTTACATGTCTTACTGTAGTTTTGAGTGCAATATGTGCATAAGGATAAACAAGAAAACGTCTGCAGGCAGATCCCTTTGCTTGCATTTACCGAAATAAAACTGGTAAGACGCTTTGCACCTATGTGATTTCAGCATTTGCTCACTGGCAAAGTTGTAGGAAAGACGTTTTATCATTAAAAGAAAAATGGATGAAAACATTTATGCTCTTTTTTACTTCTCAATGGACAAAAGGATGCATTATTAATATGCCTTGTTTTTCAGTAAGGGTAAGGTATCTGAGAGAGGCATTATATGTAATATATATGTAGCTGAAAGTATTCCTTAAAGACACACAGACATTTTCAGTTCTGTCTTTGTGGGAAATCCTAACCTCAAGCCAATACAGCTCAGATGGAAATCATCAGACACACACGCTGTATATGTACGGACTTGCACAGACACACACGATATCGGTTATGGCTTGGGGGGGGACCTCTCCCTGACCGTCACATTGATGCAGTCGACCATTTCTGAGCCCATCAGAGCACGACTGAAAACACAGCTGAAAATGTTACTGGAAAGGCACGCACACACTTGCAGGGGCACACGGAGGTGCCACAGAACGTGTCCCTAATAAAGCACTGGCGATGTTAACATCACAGCAACATGTCGCCAATGCCCCACGGCTCTGGACCGTGTAATTGCATTTGTGCCTTCGAATGTCACATTTGCCTCTCTGCCAGTGTCTGCCTCCCTTGTCGACCGCTCGTGCAGAGAGGGGTTGGGCTCGGTGTCTCGGCCAGTGGAATGACTCATATTTAAGGGGGACGGGGATACGGGCTGCCTGATCTGAATGCAGAGCCGCCGCAGAGCATGCTGGGACAGCCATTTTAAAGGGCCGCGCGATTCACTGGCCTTATTTGCAGCCAGACATGCTGTCTGAATGGTCGGTCTCGTTACCTTGGTTTTTACTGCAGTAAGAGATCTTAATCTTGGGGGGGGGGGGCAAACCAGCAGAACCGGGGCATGTAGCTGCATTGTTGAGCTGCTGACAAAGAATAAATACATGTAACATATTTCAGTTCCATATCCACGCTAATAAAACAGCTTTGCGGTCCTTTAAACATACATTGTGGAAATGAGCTTTTAAAGGGGGAACGAACCAGCAAACTATGCAACAGTGAAATTGATCTCCCATCTTCATGATCATTAACCGCCAATCAAAGCAACATGTCTTAACAGTCAGCAGAGCTAATTTTTGCTGAAAATGTAGCAAGCTACTGTCGCACAGCCCTCAGCACCGCCTCTCTGGCATTGAGGGGGTTCGCTTTTTGGAAATGGACATCGAACGCTGGACCAAATGCACTGTGCTCACTTCCTCCTCCGCATGCCTGTGGTTTGGAGGCGGAGTCACAGACTCATGCACATCCACAGGAATAGAATGAGATAGATGAGCAAACTTCTTTTTTCTGTGTCTCTGTTCTTCTTTCCAACCGGCGCCAGAACAGCAACTTACCGCTGAATGTCGACAACATGACCGGGGAAGCCCCGCTTTGACCACGCCCCCAGGGGATCAGAGGGTCCACACACTTGGTCCACCAACACCAGCTCCCTGCGGAGGCCCAAGAGAGCCTTCCCCCAACCCCCAACCATCCTACCCACATTCTACAGGGGGGCCAGCAGGAGCATCCTGACCCACTGCATCACTGTAACAAGGAGGTATCAGGCAGTCATGCTAGTAGACGGCATTACCCATCATGCCCTGGATCAGAGTGCTGAAGTACGCCCTCTCATCCGCTTCTGCTGACAGGACATGGCGTCACATAGTGGGACTGGGTAAGATGCTGCTGGAGAGATCTGCAGGAAACTCCGACCACATTCTGTGCTTTCAGGAGAGCTCGTTCGCCATCGTCCATCAGCTGCTCTGGGAAGGGACAACTAAACACCAGCAGCCTATTTCCAGCCACAAACACCAAAGAAACACATTGTCAGGATTTATTGTGAAAAATGCAGCATGTATTAAAAAAGCCCCACAGTTTCTTCTGGTTACAAGCAATGTGGAATCCCAGAAATGCACAATTATAACAGCAATTAAAATCCAAAATGAGCCAGTTTGCCTCAGATGCCAAAGCATTTGATGTCAAAAACATGCTGGGAATGGCTGACAACCAGTGTCTGCATCACAAGGCCGCGTTTAGGAGTGTGAGCTACCAAACTCGACATCTGTAGCAACTCCTTTTGAACACAGTATTCAGTTACCATTCATGCTAAAAAGGTAAAGTAATTTTGGCTGATAAAAAGCTGTTAGACTTATCAATCTTGATTTTTGGGCAGCATCATGGAAAGAAGGACATCAACAAAAGTTAGATACATTTTATATACAGAATTACTTGGGAAAATATAAGTTCTGTTTGGGGTCAAAACGAATAAAGTTTGAGCATGAAAACAATCTGTTAACCTCACAGTGGTACTGAAAATCAGGAAACAAGGAGACATTAAATGGGTACAGTCTGAGCGTACCTCAGCAAAGTGCAATACCGCAGGGAATCCCCTTTCTTCTACAATCCATGTTTCTATTTTTCGAATAAAAAAATGCACCCCCTCATGCAGAACTAGATGGCAGGGTTTGCGGACTTAAAACAGTGAATAGAAGGACTAACCCAACATACATTGTCCATAAAATCCATCCATCCGAGACTGACCCAACTTGATTTTTACTGATGGCATCACTGATAACTCCAAAGAGTCTAATAAAATTCGTATTATTATAATCTTCATATATAATAATGATAATAATAAATAACAAAAATAATAATGACAGTCACAATAATAATTATCATTATCTTTGATTGCTATTATTATTATTATTATTATTATTACTTGTCAGGGTCAATGCACTTGGGGCTACAATCCCAAGCATTTTAAGTCTCGCCCCGAGTATTTTAGCCCCAATGCCAATCTTCCTTCAAAAAAAAAAAACAAAACAAAAGGTCAAGCCCTTGATCTTTTCAATAGCTAGAAACTCCCCATGTCAGTGCCCATCCATCCCTGTCCTTCACTTCTTCCCTGCTTGGCCAGCAGGTGTTACTGACCCGAAGCCTGCCTCAACGGTTCTTGAAGTATTATCAGTTTCTCCTGTATTTGCTATTGTGTATCTTCGTCTTTTCTTTTTGTCCTTACTTTTGATTTACGCCGTCATACCAGGTTTTCTGTTTGCATAACCTGTGGTTCCTAGTCTTCCCTAGTGCTGTTGTTACCCCTTACCGTTTGTTACATTTCACGGTTCTTGCTCTTTGCTAATTGTAATTGTTTCACCTCTGTCTTGTTCCCTAGCCTTCTTGGGTGATGTTTTTGATGATTCACACCTGCCCTCATTACCTGAGTAATTAAGTCTCTCCCTTCTCTACCTGCTCATTTCTCTAGTCAATCGTGCTTGTGCTAATGCTCACTGTGAACTCGCTTGGTTTTCTAGTCCTGCTCCCCAGTTTTCCCAGTCCCTTAGTTGTGTTACGTGTGGTTTCTTTAGGTTAGTCTTATTTCTCCCAGTTTGTTTTGACCCCCCCCCCCACCAGCCACCTTTATGTCTTGTTTTTCTTTAATGAAGCATTTTGTCTTGTTGCCGTAAGTGGATCATCATATTGTCCTGCCCGTGCCACACCATAACTGTTATTATTATTATCATTACTAGAAAAACACCGTTGCCGTTTTCCCACACGCTTGCATCACAACCCGTCTAATTTATGCAGCTCATACCGCGGAGCGTGTGGCTTCTGCACCTCGTCGCACTTTCTGCATGAGGGCTGCCTCGCCAGGGCCACCGCTGCTGCCTCGCCTCTGGCTGGGCGTGCTGACAGAAGCAGCACGACACTCCGCAGACTGTTCTGGTGACACCCAGTGCTGCGGCTTTCCGCCAATTGGGGAAATAAGGATTCATTTATGGCTTGATATACTTCAGCTCTATTTTTTCAGCATCCTTATCCTTAAAAAAATAATAATTAATTGCAGGAAAATCTTTAATGAGCAATCAGATGTACGCCAAACAAATCAACATAAGCTGTTCGAAACGTTTGATTAATACTGGCATACTGTGCATCTGGGCACGCAATCATATCAGGATCTCATATTGGGCCTGCACACCAGAGTTATTTGATTTTTAATTATTTATATTCTCCAGAAAAACGATGCAATATTATTTGGTTTGTTTACAGATGGTATCTGTTAAAATTAATTTCATTAAAGGTACTGGGGTTATCTGTATATCTGTTCATCTTTAAAGTTTTGGATTAAAAAAAAAATCGAATGAAAAAAATAAAGATTGTTAATTATTTAATAATAATGTAAGTAAGGGTTATTTGTATGACAAACATTGAATAAGTAGGAAAGACATAACCAAGGTGATGAATGAATTAATATGAGTTATTTCATGGGGTAACAAATCAAGCTGCTTGGGAGAATCGTAGTATAATATTCTTGGAAGAGGATTTCTGGGGAGATGTAAGGGGCAGGTTACCAGGCCACCAAAGCGTCCAGTGAGGTCCCATCCTTGCGCTTATTGGGCCTTTTTCACGTTTCCAGCCAATCGTAAGGCTTTAGCGAGAACCCTGTGATTTTACAGATCGCTTTGTCTAAGGTGCTAGTAAGGACAGAAATGACACTCAATAACAATAATTTGTGCATCTAAAGAATGTCAATATCTCTAAAGAATAATCAATCATTCGATCGCTAATAGATATAAATGCATATAAATATTTTTAATTTTGTCATTTTAAGTTTACCTTTATCTCCAAAGAACACATAAGCACTAAAAATTCACTGAATGTTTTGAACTCATTATCAATGACTGCTGACCTGCATTAATATCTATTAGGCTTTGCTTCCTCAAAAAATAGGGAAAATACAATTTGGTTCCTCAAAAAATACAGATATACATATTTATATCTATATACATATACAGATATACATATACATATATCTATGTTTATCAAGCTCAGTGTCTGCAGGCAAGCTCATTTGTTTATTGTCATACAGTATGTTAGTAATATTTTAGTTTTCAGCATTCTTATATGCTCTATGAGAAAGGAGTTTTTGTTGTGTGTTACAACAAGAAATTTCCCCTACGATGAAGTAAAGGCAGTCCGTTACCCGTGGGAAATGTTCGGTTATGGAGACATCAAAGGCAGGTATCCAGTCTGATTCAAACCAGCATCGAGAAAAAGTCTTGCCAGAAATAATCTAGGAGACCGATAACTCTGTGTCAGATAGATAGACTAACTTTAAATTACATGTAATGCAAAATGCATACCTGTAAAGTATCATTTCTGAAGAGTGGCGTGCTTGTCGAACATTGTCAGAAAAAGATTGATAACAAACTCCCAACAGCTGGATGTTCAAAGTGCAAAGTAAATTTCACCTTAGCTAAAAGGTAAAATTATTAGTAGTTATTAGTACTAAGCAGGTGTACAACAGATGGCCAGGAATTTTGTTACACCATTATGAAAGTGCTGTGTGTGTGTGTGTTAGTTTTGGTTCGGTTACCATATTTGCAGTGCCGCCTAGACTGATTGCACTGTGATTTATTTGGTTATTCAGTTACTGTGAGTTACTATAAGCAAATAACTGAGGCTATAGCAGAGAGAACTTACTTGTTCCCGAAGCCTTAACTCTACGACATTCGTAAGGCAGAACTTCCGAACGACATAGCATTAAGAAAGCTTTGGGAAACTCACCTCAGGCCATTACTGTTAAAGCGGTCTTATACTGTCCTGGAATGTTTTTGGACTAACAGTGTTGCTCTGCCAGGATTAAGCCATGTGTCTCTTACATTCTTCTAAATTGTCGACCTGTCTTGTTTACTTCTACATTCCATACTTGTCCTTTAGCTTTTCAAACAAAGAAAAGTGTTTATATCGTCAGAGATGGATTTTTTAAAAATATATTTATATTTTTTTCAAAACCCCATTTCCACCCCTTCTATACACATCACATGCAACGGTCTCACAGACTATAAAATGCCAGTTGCTGTTTTTTTTTTTTGTTTCATCTCAAAAATAACACTATTATTTGATATTTGTATTTTTAAAGTCTATAAAAAGAGACTTTTTCGTTTAGGGTTTAGGAATAGCAGCACAACCTTCTTTGTTAAAATTGCGGGGAAAAAAACGAATGGAAATTAATTGGATCTGACTATAAATACACCAGCTACTGGCTTTCCTGTCGTCAAGACGAAACCCAGTGGACGCACATGCGTGGAAGGGAGACCTGTGATAAGGGAGACCTGTGATAAGGGAGACCCGTGATAAGGGAGACCCGTGATAAGGGAGACCCGTGATTGTCAGCTATGACTGATGTGCGAAATCCATGTAATAGTTTTACAATCCCACCCCCCCCATTAAAACAGATCCTTCCAAGCAACAGGCTTCCTTTGGGGGCTTCTGCATTTTGAGACTATTTTTTTTTACATTGTTTTTAAACCAAAACTAATTAAGGATGGAAATGTGTAGAGAGAAAATGGCTGGGAAGCATGATCATTATCTTGGACTGTATTCCTCTGGAACCCCTGGCAGTCTCCTCTCCCTCAGGGCCTTGTCCACCACCCTTATGAGGTCGTCTATGGTGGCCCGCATCTCGGGGCTGTATGGGTCGTACTCCAGCTTGCGGAGGCCGGAGCGCTTGAAGTTGCCGTCCTTTTGGCCCTCCACGCACAGCAGGCGGTCTTCAGATACCCCTTGGCCCAGGAAGACCACCATTTTCTTCAGCTGGCTGAACAGCTGCCTCTTCAGGTCTTCGAAATGGACCACGTGCACGTTCTTCCCGTAGCGCAGCCAGTCCAGGGTGTGGGATGCCCACCAGGGGGCGTAATTCCTCACAAACTCGGGCCAGTCTGCACAGGGGGCAAAACAACAATACACAAGGGGAGTTATGGTGTTTTAGCCGATACTGTAATCCGGGATCACACAGGATGTGTCTGTCCATCACATGCAGTAAATCCAGCGCCTTAGCAACAAACCAGCGGCAATATGTTTGAGCTCTGGGACTTCACCTGTCAGCCCGTGTCGCTAATACACATCCCGTCCCAGTTTTCCCAAGAACTGGAAGTATTCACATAAGTGCCACTTTTGCCCACATTTCCAGAGCTAACAAACTGGAAGAGGAAGTAGCAATTGAATCTGGGTTACAAGATACCTTTGTAGACACCACACACTCTCTCTCTCTCCTCAGCCCCCATAATCCAGGCGGTACCTTAACCATGCCAGCCTTCATTGTAATTTTTTTCCCTCTCTTTCATCCTCAGGTCATGCCTGAATCCAAAGCCCTTCCACAAGTGACTACTGGGCCTATTGGTGTAAAAGAATAATATCTACCCAAGATGAAACGGCAAAAAGACAACCAGCAGGGGCACAGGATTGGAAGGGGGACTGCATGAGACTGTGGTCAAGACACCCAAGCAGAAACATGGGGGGTCCTGTCACACGCATACCCGACCCCCCCTCCTGGGGTCTGAGGGCACTACGTTAAACAGATCTGATGCATTTCGCTTCAGGTAATCACAGCCCATAAAGCTTTTGTGCTGAGCCACCCCCAGAGAGATTAAATTAACCGTGTGGAACAAAGCCAGTTTCATTCTTTTTAAGAGACTCTGGGATTCTGGCTGGTTATATACAGTATTTACTGCAGGACTTGAGGGGGGGGCAAAACAATGCTGGGGGGCTGTCTGTACCTGACCTCCTCCGCTAGCCACTGTTTCCCCGCACCCCGTGTGAAATGATCAGCCGCTTAACCTCTCATCGCGTTTTCTGAGTTAGGAGGAGCGCAGATGGACAGCGGCATGCATGGCAGATTCTCCGCACTGTCGTTGGCTGGGGGGGGTGTCCACCTGCCAGGGGCTCAGCACGATGCCGCTTTTTGGCTGGCTTTTGCTCCCAGGCAGAGGGGAGCCCCGCTGTCGTGGCCAAAGTGACGACTGCATTCCGACATCCTGCGGATGCCAGAAGAGGCCAGGCGGGGGGCGAGGTGAGAGGCGATTCCCGGATACGTTGCCGCCACCCCCCAACCTTCCCCCCACGCCAACTGTGAGTACGTGCGAGAATCCGGGGACGCTCTGATGCTCCGGACGTCTTGCACAGCCGAAGTCAATTCCACAAAAAGCGGAGGCAGTGTGGGGGGGGGAGGGGGGGAGATCTGATGCTGGTTGCCATAGTTACCACAACAGCCAGGAAAGTCACAGGAAAAAGACCCGTTAAGATGACAGGAGGAAGAGTGGCATGCCAGCCAGGCTGGGGGTAAATTGGTGCTCAGATGTGAACTTTCGAGTGTAGAGATGCATCTGCATGGCTGTACAGTCAGGGGCCTTCGAAAGTAAATTACACTTAAAAAAACCCTGTTTCGGTTTGTTTTTTTATTGCTCAATGTGCCGGATATTGCAGGAACATCCTGTACCCCATTCACAGATTGCACAACTATGTGTGACACAGAGTTTGAAAAGGCACAAAGGGCGGGGCCTGTTTCAGTGCACTGTTACAGTGCAAAATTACACTATCAGTTCCTCTCATGGGAGCTTTGTGGAACAATGAGGTTAGCTGCTCCAGCGCTGATTGCATGAAGTGACTGCTAATTTAAACGGAAAACTGACCAAGAAATCCAATGAGATACTCTAAGCAGGCAGTGCTTTAGTGATTTGCCCAAAAGCTGATTAGTGACGAGCCCTTACCTTTCCCTTTCCAGTGGGTCTGTGAGGCAAATCCAACATGGCCGCCGTACTTGCGGTTGAACTCCGCCATCAAGGCCTTGTAGGGGTTGCGGATGATCAGGACGGCGGCATCAAAGGCCTCGATCTCCTTCCTGCCACTCTCGTGTGTCTTGATGCAGATGGTCCTGGCACTCCTCCAGTGGTCCCGCTCTCCTTTGAAGCCTAGGAAGGTATGAAGAACGGCAGTTCTCCCATGAGCCTCTGCCAAAGCAGAATCTACCGGAATCTGTCGCTTTGTGACTGTTTACCAGGCTCCACTCTCCTAAATTACTTTGAGCTACAAGAACTTTGTATCTTTTTTGTATCTTTTGATTAAAAAACACAGTAATAATAAGAAAAAACAATGCATTACCAACCTACAATAATATGCGGTAACACTTCTCTCATCTATAATGCACTATAAATACCTTCATGATGCATTATAATGGCCGGTTTAAGAAATAACAAAGCATTATGGCAGCTTCTATTGACAGTCATAAAGCATTATAGTAATGCTTATACCAACCATTTTAATGCTTTGTCATGGTATCTATAGTTCATTATAGATGAGAACTTCACTGAGTTCCATAAAGCATTCATAATGCATAATACACATGGCTATAATGTATTATGCCTTTTGATAAACATTTATAGCCACGCTTATAATGCTTTATGAATGCATTATAATGTGTTACGAATGTGTCCATGGAAGACACGGCATTCATAAAGAGTGTTACCAGATACACATTCTAATATATGAAGAATTTAATTATTTATTTATCAGTATTATCACGCATGGCTTATCAGCACCAGAAAGCACTGCCTCCATGTCCTACACAGGCGTGGTTGGGCCCCCGATCAGCCCCAGCTGGCTCCTATCCCGCAAACCTTTGTTGTAGAGCGAGCCGTCAAAATAGTAGCTGCCCGTATAGACGCCCGTGGCCAGCTCGATCAGATGCCGCGCCCACGTGTTTCCCGCTCCAGGAAAGCTGGCCAGCGCTGTCAGGCGCTTCGTCCGTGACAACAGGAAGTGGCGATCCATGCAGCGTTTGTCTGGGCGGAGGACAGAGGCGAGGTGGGCGCTCAGGCTGGGAACATCATTTTCGGGATGACAGATCATTCTAATGACACAGTATCATACGATACTGGAAACAACAGACCTGTATAAAGCAAAATGTCACAATGCCTGCAGAAAGATATGTCTAGACACAAGATTTTATATTGCATATAATATAGAATTGTATACAAATTTAATGTAATATGAAACATATAAAATATTTAAACACTGAATAACATCATATATACTTATATTCATGGCTTTGGAGCAGATCTTGTGTTTTGTTTTTTTCCCCCATAAATTTCATAGGGACAATATGTTTATTTATGTCGGTTTTCTACGGTGTCATTACTCTGGATATATTAATGCCCTGGGTGTCACTACTGGACAGTATGACCTGGTGAAATCTGTGTGATAACAGGCACTTTGAGGATTTCTGTTCCTTTAAACTCTTAGGGTCTGGAAGCCTTGCAGAGCTGAAACAGCAGCCTACAGAGGGTCTGCAGAGAGCTCCGTGGCCTTGACTAGACGTGGTGCTCTCAAGCTTAAAACACAGAGGCGACACAATCTGTGTATTGTGGCATAATAAACGGACAACACCTCTCGATAAAAACCTGTGTGGGGAAATTCCTTGTAATAAACAGTGGGAGACACACAGAAGCATTTGTCATCCAGTAATATTTGCGATATCTCACTCATGTGAGATGTGCCCATGAGTCAGTGCTGCAGTGCATTCTGGGATGTCAGAGTAAAAGCCCTTGTGTTCCCGGTTTCCACAGCTGCCGGGAGGATTGCTAAGACTGCTGATGGCGCTACAAATAGAAGGGGCTGTGTGAGGACACACTGTTCACACAGTGGGCACTCAGCCTGCCCTGGACAGCTGCTAGTGAGTGAGGTGCCATCTCTATGGCCCTTGTGACACCGTGACAGTGTGTACGAGGAGCATACGCACCCTGCACCTGCGTCTGGTAAACCAGGAAGTAGTCATCCGTGCCGCAGTTCTCTGCCTCATCGCCAGGGCAACACTGCTGGCACATCTCCTCATCCTCCCGCTCGTGCAGCGAGAACTGTGCCGTGGGGAAGCCGCATCTGCAGACAGACCCTGACAGGACGGCCAGCGGGAACTCCTGAAGGCCAGAGAGCCGGGCCGGTTTCATGAGAGGAATTTCTGAACCTCCGCACAAAATCTTCTGTATAACCAGCCCTTAGAAACCAACCTAAAGCTTTTGGGTCATTCCATGTCAAATCATCACACTTTCGGACCTCATTGTTACGGATTTCAACGAAACGAGGTCTGACTATATAGCAATTGTTTATGTTCTTACATTCCCACCTTCCCTTTAAACAGCACTGCTTGTATGTAACTTATGCATTATTACAACAATGTTGAAATGCTTTTCTTGCCCTAGTAGCATAAAAGCCTATTTAGTTTGTTTATTTTCGTTAGTTTTTCAGATTTTTGACAAATGAAGGCCCTTCTTGATAGGCCAGTGTCTAGTCAAAAGTGCAAACTAAAGAGGAAAATAAACTATTCTGATTGTACCAATAGTTCTCTTTTTTCAGTTACTTTGGCAATATTGTCTTTTTACTCTTTTTTAACAGTAATTTAAAATGTTTTATTTTAAATTATATCTCCACAGCTAGTTCTGGCAATAGTTGTAGTTGTCATGAAAAATAATAACCCTGTAACATGCTGTCATGATCCGCTCTGTTCGATCCTCCCGTGTGCCACGCCCGCCTCGTTACCTTGTGTTCCTGCCCCGATTGTGATCACCTGTGTCCTGTTAATCCCTGCTTCGCTTGTGTATTTAGTCCACGTCTTTCCCCAGTACGTCAGATCTGTCATTGGATTGTTGTGTTGTCGCTGATGTTTGTGCCTGCCTGTCCTGCATTAAACCCTGTTTCCCTGTACGTCCGGCTGTGCTCGCCTTTTTGCCTGCTCGCCTGCCCAGCGATCGTAACACATGCATTGATCACTTTCTGCTATTCTGCTCTGCTAACAGCATTGTAAGGAACTGTGGTTTTGATTCACATTTCACATAAGTAATATCTCAGCAACAACTCAAAAACCAATGACCAAATTTTCTGGACATGTTCATGAAATTATGAGCTAGATTGAGTAAAAAATTGATTAATTTTGAAATATAGGTTTTTTTGTTATTGATTTTTTAATATTTTAATCAGTCATTACATAGTAATTATTCATATAGGCATGACATATTATTTGTTCAGTCTATAGAGCTGGACAATAGTTATAAAACAATATTAGGACCATTTCTGTGCAGCTTATTTTAAGGTAAATATAGCCAGTCAAAGACATAGTCCCCCCCTCAAAAAAAGTTAAAAATTTGTTCGCTCAAATCTCCCTTAATATTGACCCAAGACAGTTTCATGAGTTACTAATGTGACCAAATCAACATGCCAAGTTTTGTTCAAATCTGTGAGAATGAGGTCCAAAAGTGTGATGATTTGACATGGAATGACCCTTTTTTGCGATCTTTAACCCCAACAAAATGAATATTCAGCCTCATCCTTTGAAACTGACCTTCAGAACTGACCTTCAGAACTGGCCTTTGTAACTTACTTGCATAACTCAATTAAATCTAAACACGTTAAGTTCAGTGCATTAGGGGTCTGTACAGGAGTCTGGAAGTTTGTGCATTCAAATTCCGCAGCCAGTCACATTACTTCTGAGCCCTTGAGTGAGGCCCTTAACCCAAACTGCTCCAGTGACACTGGCTGATCTGATCCTGCTCTCTGACCCTCACTCATATGCCACCTTGGACAGGCACATCTGCTAAATAGACGTCATGCCAAAATGCCTTCCCTCCTCAGGGAACAAACTAATAAAGACATCCATGCATAACTGAGCCCTTTTCTCCATTCCTTTAGAAAAACTCCTCATAATGTTTGGCCATGAGAAATAACTCCATAAATTTACTGCCAGCTAAGCAGGCTGATTCCGTTGGGCATCTGTTTTAAAAGGTTACTATTCTCATCAAGCTCTCACACGGCCGAGGCAGTCAGAGTTAATTCTCTGGGCACGGGGAAGCAGCACCGTGTATAACTCTGCTTTCTCACCCCGAGCACTCCAGAGGATGCTGCCTATTAGAGACACTTTGTCCAAACTGGAATAGGAATATAAAGAAGCGCAGGATCAGGCCCATGGAGAGCATGGTTAGGACAGAGAAATCCAGCGTGGGGGTTTCAGGGAAGAAAGAGAATGAAGGATGGCTTGGGGACAGACAGAAGGGGGACAGACAGCTGAGGGAGACACAGCAGGGGGACACAGCAAGAGGATAGATAACAGGGAGACAGACAGCAGAGGGACAGGAAGCAGGGAGACAGACAGCAGAGGGACAGACAGCAGAGGGACAGGCAGCAGGGAGACAGACAGCAGAGGGACGGGCAGCAGGGAGACAGGCAGCAGGGGGACAGGCAGCAGGGAGACAGACAGCAGAGGGACAGGCAGCAGGGAGACAGACAGCAGAGGGACAGGCAGCAGGGAGACAGACAGCAGGGAGACAGACAGCAGAGGGACAGGCAGCAGGGAGACAGGCAGCAGGGAGACAGACAGCAGAGGGACAGGCAGCAGGGAGACAGGCAGCAGGGAGACAGACAGCAGAGGGACAGGCA
>JAODKF010000126.1:23798913-23821258 GCA_026779585.1 Mormyrus proboscirostris
GGCAGCAGGGAGACAGGCAGCAGGGAGACAGACAGCAGAGGGACAGGCAGCAGGGAGACAGGCAGCAGGGCGACAGACAGCAGAGGGACAGGCAGCAGGGAGACAGACAGCAGAGGGACAGGCAGCAAGGAGACAGACAGCAGGGAGACAGACAGCAGAGGGACAGGCAGCAGGGAGACAGACAGCAGGGGGACAGGCAGCAGGGAGACAGGCAGCAGGGAGACAGACAGCAGTGGGACAGACCGCAGGGGGACAGGCAGCAGGGAGACAGGCAGCAGAGGGACAGGCAGCAGGGAGAAAGACAGAAGGTGGACACACAGCAGGGGGACGGGCAGCAGGGGGACAGACAGCAGGGGGACAGATATCTGGGGGACAGATAACAGAGGGACAGACAGCTGGGTAACAAATAGCTTTTAACAAATTAAGCTTTTCTGTTGTGCTGAGCTTTGAACTTATCTGCAACAGTTTAATTTTCCATCGTGATTTGAGGCTCCATGCCAAATTCCTACATGTATTTTTCTTTTGATGCTTTACAGACAGTGTCTCACTTCCCATTACCTTTCCAGACTTTAAAGCACATATCTCCGGTTGGGATCAACCCCTCGTTGTAAACACAACCGAACAAGGGGTGGGTAGCAGTGAGGAGATCCAGAACCCTCACCTTCTCTGTGCAGAGGTCCACACACTTGTCGACAGACATGTTGAGGATTGCCGCCGCGATGGGGAGGGCCAGAGTCACGTTTTCAGGTTTCTTGAAGCACCCTTTGAAAACGGCGCTCCCGTCTACAAACACACACGCAAATACGATAGAAAGGTTCCAGGTTTGTGTTTGATATTGAATGAAGTGACCCCAGATAACCTTGAATGTACCCTCTGACTCAGCAAACACTAGTAAATTAAGGAAGGTCAAACTGTTTCCATGCCTGTTTAACTGATTCATATCCCACCGTGTAGAGCAGCCAGCATTCTTGTGAAATTTTACTTCCTTGTGCTTTTTCTGGCGTCATCCTTTTTTTTGCTTAGCCTTGTAGGAAAATATCTCCCCGCTTCAGTCGTCAAGGCCACTTTCCCCTATTCGGTTTAAATGTGAAAGTCTCCGCCTCATTTCATTACAGCAGAAGTGTTGGATTTCCAGCAGGATTAAGTTAATACTGAAGCTGCCTCACTCATTGCTATCAAAGGCTAATAATCTGACAATTTGTGGAAAGATAGACTGTTTTGTTATAAGAAATCAACCGTTTAGAACTTGCACACTGTAAACACCGACGGCCACTTGGCTTTCAGAGATCTCCATCAGAACCACTTCTTTGAAAGTCTGGACACTCTTCCAGATCCCGCAGGTGGAGGTTAGCTAGACCACAAGCTGTGAGAGAGAGGGGCTCGCATATTTTTGTTTCTCTGCAGAAAGATTCAGCTTTGAGTATAAGAAGCAGGTCATATGCGATGTCGGGAGCTGCCGGAATCAGCCTTGCCTCTTATTTTTGGTCTCGCCTTAGAAACAGACTAGATAACAGGTAGACAGCTGTGGTGGTGCTCGTCAGCAAGGTCGAGAGTCACGAGACAGCCCCTCTCGGCCAGGAGTTCGACTCGTACCTCGTCTGTGAAGCTGGATGTTACCTGGGGCAAGTCAAACCTTACCAGCAGAACATCATCGTGCATTCCTGGACAGCAGGCTTCTGCAATGAGGCTTGACGTTCTTACAAAAGACCCGAGAATGAGTGTATGACTATGTGCTAATCACCGTAGAGTCATGGGCGCATACAAATCGGAATGTCCACATGCCAACTTATTCCAATTAATGTAAACACGTGGACAGCCTCCATTTAAAGATTCAAAAGTAAAGGGAATTTATTTAAGCGGCTGATTTGGATGCAAAGTCCCGCATATGCTGTTAGCTGCCAGGCAGCATTAATGCTGATACGGACGGGAGATGCCTTCACCCACAGTGGCCGACGGATCGTCCTCGTGGTTTAGGATCAGGGACCTGCACTGTAAGCGGGGTTTCGATGTGGTCGCCCGACACTGGCGTTTTCCCAACACATGCCCACATCAACGAGCCGGGGACAGGCAGGGGAATCCCAGAGGACCCAGTGAATAGGGTGTCTTTAACGACGTTGCCATGGTGACCATCCACTTTATCAATCCCCAGTGTCAAAGCAGGGGAGAGGCTGCAAGGTCTCCTGGGTAACTGTCACCGCAGGGCGTGTTTGGTGCGGTCATTTGACCTAACAATGAGTAGCACAATATGCCGCTTTAGCCAGTGCTACAGTGCAACAGTTAAGCGATGTAATGACGGTAATGGCAATCCTAGCATCGTATATGACAGGAAGGGGCATGGATGCTCTAGAGCCAGGGAAAGTCATGTGACAAGCTCCTCTATTCTCTCTTTCTGCTGCCATTCCCGTTTTGCTTCTCCCCTCTTTTTTTATAACACATCTTCACTACCGTCCCCAAATAGAGACTCCCCTGCTCCTTCCTATCCGCACGTCACATGATTCTGCCTGCCGTCTTGCCTGGGGCGAGTCTGACACTGATCCCTTTGTGGCGGATGATAAAGTGCTCAAAAAACCGTGCTGACTCGGTGAGTGAAATCTGTTTGGCTGACAGAGGTGCAGGAACGTCTGCTGGTCGCGGCGACGCCCTACCCCGGTCTCAGGAGCCGTATCCCTCGTGGTCGGTGTGAGATAGCTGCAGTTAGCTAACAATGATACCCTACACTTGAAGTGGCGGAAAGTGCCATATGTCATAGAGGCGGGGGGGGGCCGGGTGAGGCAGCATTAAAATTACAATTTTTATTATATCTGAAAGAGGTTGATGAAGTTCTCCTCTTCATCTTCATTAGGGTTACATGAGTAATGGGCCATTTAACAGCTCAAAGGATGAGAATCTAATCGAATTGAAACAATAACGATCAATCACAAATTAATTTACCCCCCACTAACTACATTTTATAAAAGGTCAGTCATTGTTATGCTGTTTAGCTTGTGCTCCCAGTTATGTGGACCAGTGTTGTATGCAGCAGGACATGTACCCTCTGCAGCAAAGGTCCTGTTAGGGACAGACAAAAGGCTAAAGGTACAGCACACATTCCTCCCAGATCGAGGGCCAAATGCCCAGAATGTCAACAGATCATGCCGCTTAGCTGTGCTTACCTGGCATTCGTAAGCAACATAATACCAAAAAAACATATAAATACACATACCCTGATTCATTTTATTACTGTCATGGGTATTTCATGTTCCGTTTCTTATAATAAGCGTAACTGCATTAAGAGTGAAAAATTTCACTGCATACCACATACTGTAAATATCAAGCCAAAGTGGCCTTTTGCTTGATAATCCTGGTCAGCCAGTTTGCTCTCTTCAGGCATGGAGCCAATGTACTTTAAAAAATCAAATTTGTACAAGATGCATCTATTTAATGCCACAATAGCCGTGTGTGTGTATGTGTGTCTGTGTGTGTGTGCCTGTGTGTGCGTGTGTGTGTCTGTGTGTGTCTGTGTGTGTGTGTGTGTCTGTGTGTGTCTGTGTGTGTGTTTGTGTGTGTGTGTGTTTGTGTGTGTGTGTGGATGTGCGTGTGTGTGTGTGTGTCTGTGTGTTTGTGTCTGTGTGTGTGTGTGTCTGTGTGTGCCTGTGTGTGTGTCTGTGTTTGTGTCTGTGTGTGTGTGTCTGTTTGTGTGTGTGTGTGTGTGTGTGGATGTGCGTGTGTGTGTTTGTGTGTGTGTGTCTATGTGTGTGTGTGTCTGTGTTTGTGTCTGTGTGCCTGTGTGTGTGTGTCTGTTTGTGTGTGTGTGGATATGTGCCTGTGTGTGTGTGTCTGTTTGTGTGTGTGTGGATGTGTGTGTGTGTGTGTCTGTGTGTGTGTGTGTGTGGATGTGTGTGTGTGTGTGTGTGTGTGGATGTGTGTGTGTGTGTGTGTGTGTGTGTGTGAGCGCACACATGTGGACTCACAGCGGCGGGCCGAGTCCTGGCTCAGCTCCAGCCGGTAGATGGAGAGTCGATTGGCTCCGCCGCAGTTCTTGCTCCTCTCGCCTTTGCATTCCATGTTGCAGTCGCCCTCAGAAGCATTGGCCGCCTGGATCTTGTGGCCGCAGTAACACTCAGCGCCGAACTCCAGTCCCGCATAGAGGTAGCCCCTGCCGGGAATGGCGGAGAGGGGGGGACGTGAGGAGGGGGCACAGAGGGAAGTGGAACCAATCCAAGACGAGCAGACGCCTCAGGCCCAAAAACACATCCCTGTGGCCTGTAATGGTCCATTCTAACACTAACCTTTCTCAGGACAAACGCAGACTGATTACTCATCTCTATGCTACACCCTAGCGCCCCCTGCAGGGCTGCCGCTCATTATGGACGGGCTATCGGCCACGGCCCACGGCCCTTAATGTTTTCATAACCGAAACCTTGACTGTAAATCGATGTTTACAGGGTGCCTGAATCAATCATTCCTGCTTTTCACCTCCTCAGTACCTCCACCAGCCGTTTATTTTGGACCAGGAAGCCCAGTTGATTAAAGAAACTGTCCCAGCCCAATTAAATGTCCCCCTCAAAGAAAACCTGACCTGTCAATCATCTGCCCTGGCATGTGTGTCCACTCTGCTGTTTATTCACTTGCTGTCATTCCTGCCACGTCACAGGCAGGATTGGGGGAAGGCAGACCCTAGGACTTTGGATTTATCAATACCACCATTTCTGCTGTTTTCCAGATTTTTCTTCCATAAAAATAAGCATTTATTAAACGCCTCCACAGTACATGACATGAATTTTCGGTGACTTCCTACATCCCTAACAAGCCGTTTTCGGCATGTGTGATTTGGCAAACCCAGAGCAGACAGCATCATTTTTCAGGTGTTACGGTTGGGCCGCCGAAGGTGCCGCCACCTTCCAAGGGCGGAGCCAGCAGAGGACACGCCAAAAACGTTTCAAAGAAAACTGCAATTCGTGGGAGGCGCCCTCACATTCCAAGAGAACGTATGGTACCTCTCAGCGCAGTTGTCCTGGCAACGGAAGACCGTCATTTTCTTGTAGTCAAAGAAGGATGCCCCACGGAGGGCCCTCTTGTGGGTGTTGTCGGCATAGCAGCCAAGGTACGTTGCTGTGGACACAGGAGAGAGACGAGGAATTAAGTCAGCGATGCCCAACCAACCGTGCCAACTTCACATACTGTACTTACTAGCACTTAACATCACATATAAACCACTGGTAGCTGTTCCCAAAGGCCATAATGCCAGGAGGTTATCATGGCAACAGCTCCTCAGAAGCATGAATATACCTCCAGAGTGAGCGAGGCTCAGGTCTGTCAATCCCTATGATTGACGGCTCTACAGAGTCTTTTGTCTGGGACTTGTCAGTGATGTGGGATGCCAGTGTCCTCAGTCGCAGCTCTAACCCTGGGCCATAATCCTGGGCTGTAACCCCGGCAAATGCTCTGTTAGCAGGTCTTATCACCACCTTTCGAGCATGAAATCGATCCCCCGGACAATATCGCAGATTTTTCAAATAGAGTCACTTTGTCACTGGAGCGTTTTAAAATAAATTATATTGAAAAACGTTTGAATAAAACATTACTATCACCACAGTCACTGATGCAGGCACTTTTGAGGCCAGAAGTGAATATTAAAATTTAATTAACACATCACCCTGCATCTTAAATATCTCCCCCCCCCCAGTTCCTACCCGCCTGATTGTAATTCACCACAGTGCTCCCAGTGCGACTGGATGATGACAGATAGTATGAACGGCGATTTAGAGAGTGGCCTGTTTTCAGGTACCTGCTCTTTGTAGGCTTAATAACTGGTCGATGAAACATCTTGTGCGGATTACATCTCCCTTAAATAATTCAAAAAGTAAAGCAGGCCACATGTAGAGGATGAAATAATGTTTCTGAAAACTAAAAACCAATTTATTTATTAATTTCCCCCTTTCTATTCTTATTTAATGTATCTCTTTTATGTGCCTGTTGTGCATCTTCTGGGATTTGAGTGCTGGTCCTTTTTTTCTCAGAAAATATCATTTTTACCCTTTTGCTAATTAAAATTGAAAGGAACTTCTGTAATTAAATATCTTTCTATTCTACTGCAGCTGAAAAACAGATCACTGAAGCACTCAAAAATAAGACTAAATTACTATAAAATTGCCAGAGTTTACATTATGTGTAATTTTATTGATTTATTCAATTTTTATCTATAAGCCTGGATGCTTCACTGCAGTTCAGGAAAAGAGTCTCACTGGGATCTGAAATGCAGGTTCCTCCAGGGTCCCAAAAATAAGGACCTTCAGGTAACAGGCTGTGCTCGTTGGCAACCACACCACCTGCTCATCCTGCGGCCGGGGAGGGCAGCTTTCAAAATGTCTTTCCACTCAGAAGTCTTGCTAGAGAAAGGCCAGACTCAATGAGAATCGCTTGCGGTGGGATCCAATAAGCAATCTTACATGCATATCTAGTTTAGGTTATCTATCTGCCTTAACACACGGTAATCATAGAAATATCCCATGGGAGAAAAGAGGCTCCTTGTGACAGCATGTCCTGTAGGAAGAAGCGGGACATTCAAACAGTTCACAACCAGATCAGGTGGCCCAGCAATCTGTCCCAACTGCTTTCTTTTTTTCCCAGAGATGCAGACTGACATGGATCTGCTATCATCTCCAGAAATGAAAAAACATGATGAAGAATGAAGCAGTGATACAATCATGAAGACTGAAGTCACGCCAAGGGGCGGTAAGATGCTGGGAAGGTTTAATAGCCACGACCATCCATCCGTGAGCTTGACAAGGTTGGCTGCCAGCCAGGCATGACCAGTCAGTCAGTCATGTGACACTGGAAGGCGTAAAGGATTACATCATGGCCGCCGTGAGGGACTGACTTCTAGGTAAACCACTAAAGTACATGAATCTCTGAAGATCCTGGCATGCCTTGCAGAGTGCGGAACTGCCACTTTGGGGGGGACTGGGATTCCAGAGCAGAACCGATTACCCAGGGGGTTCCACTCACATCCCAGAAAACCACTTACTGCAGCTATCAATATTGAGATGACCTTCAGACCGTCACCTTTACTTTTTTGTTCATCTTATATAATTTGCTCATGGTGAAGGGTGGAGAGGTGAAGGTCTTCGACACACCTCGGGATCATCTTGTCATCCAAGCTCAGGATCGACTTGGCGCTGTTGGAAAGCAGCCATATGGCGTGCTGGAAGTATTTGGGCCAAAAGGGGACGGTTTTGACTCTGAAAGCCCCCACAGACTGAAACCACTAGAGAGAAACGAGTGGGTAGACAGGGGTGGAGATGGAGAGAGAGAGAGAGAGAGAGAGAGAGAGAGAAAGAGAAAGAGAGAGAGACTGCCATGATAAGTTCATTGAACATCAGCATTTGACATCTCCTCTCAGGGAAGGAGAAGGAAAATGCAAATGAAGGAATTAACACCCTGACAGCCACAAGAAGCCGCACATAGGGAAAAAATGCCATCGAGCTCGAGGACTAGACTAAGGAAATCGCATCTTCTGATTGGAACATGCTGAGGGGGTAGATGCTGTAAGCCAGCAAGCAGCCAACCATCTACGGATGTCCCCCACTCACACCAAACATGTGGTTCATTCCACAGGGATGAACCAAATGGGTTCAAAGTGGGGACATGCTGGGGCATTTTGCGGAATAATCCAATATGCAAAACGGACGTGATGTGCTTGCCCATGGGCAATAAAACTGATACGTGGGCAGGTTCCTATGTCCGTTCAGCTGCAGCTGGTCAATCCTCCATCCTCTGAGAAGAAGGAAGGTGCAAAAGTGGCCCGATCGCTGGCATCTGGAGTCCGGCAGCTCTTTTCACTAGCTCTGCGTGTACCTTCTACATATCAAAGGGGGTCTGAGCCTGGAGGCCTGCCAGGATTAGCACCGGTGACAAAATGAGGGACAGTATTTAGTGCCGGCTATTTATCTCTGTCGCTTCCCCCCTCCCGGGTCCGATGCCGAACCGATACGGCTCCTTGACAAGCCGACTGCAGCTCCAGAATAGTTCATTCTCAAATAGCTGTGACGCACTTACCCTCCTCCTCCTCTTTAAAACACACTGAATTATGGAGACAAAAACATTCTATTGTGACATTCAGTGACGAAAAAGACATGATGGGGAAGGGGAAAGAGGTCAGTGAGTGATGCCTCTTTCTCTGTACCTTACCGGTGGGGTTTAGGCTAAAGGGGGGTCAGCATAGTCAGCTAGCGGTTAGCACTGCAGCCTTAAATGCACAGTGCTACGATGCTGGAATCCTGTCTATGTGCTTTGCATGATCCTCATAATGCATACATAGCTTTCCTCTGGGCACATGCTTTCCTTCCCCAATGCTAAGACAGCCAGTTAAGTGAACCAATGTCTGTAAATTGCCCACGGTGTTTAAATCAGTGCCCTATCATAGAATGGCGTCACATTCAGGAAGTATCCAACCCTTCCACCTACAATCCAAACAAAACCTGAGATTAACTGGCATCTCTGAATCACTCGCAGTGTGTGAGCATGTGCCCTGGGCTTTCTGGGAAAGCTTCCAGCTCCCCTGTGACTCTACCCAGGATAGCGGGTTAGATATATGGATATATCAGTTTGTCATGAAAATGAAGCGAAATGTGCTCCTGCCTCTCAGTAATTATCACTATTTTTAATCAGGACAGTATTCCTTGAAAAGCATGGGTGAGATGGTAGCTGAGAAGGCACCCCAGCAACCTCCAATATCCAGTCAGCATAAAGGCCACAAGCCCTCTGTCACTCAGTGGACGAGGGGATTTTTCCAGGAGTTAATTACGGTGGACGTGTCGCATATGGCTGGGAATAAAGCGAGTACCTAGTGCTGTTTTCCACCGGCCGGCAGGCCATCTGCTTGAAACCCTGTGAACGCTGCACTGGATTAGCCTAATGAGTTGTGAGTGATACGATCTTTAAACGAGCCTCTTTATCCCCCCACCTTTTCCAGCGGATAGTGTTGCGATCTCCGGGCACAAGATTTAAATCTCTCCGCAGACCCAGAGACCATAAACAGAACATGAGCAAAACGAGTTGCTGGATCTCTGCCGACTGTTTAAAAATTCTTTTTTTTTGCCTCATGCTACACTACAAAAATAAAAATAAAACCCAAACATTTTAGCTAGCTGGGGCTAAGTGGGCAAGTAGTTTCTCAGAGACTAGTAGCTACAGAATCCGAGAGGTAGTTTACATCAATGTTACGGTTTATTTCCGAAGTGATTTAGATTAATATGTTTTGGGACACATTGGACAAGACAGCTGTGTGTAGCCTCTGATATTAACTAAAAAGGTTTCATATGCAAAACCCTGGAGCCAATCAGGGAAGGAGTAACACAGATTTAGTAGCCTAGTATTAGAGCAGTTTGTTAGTTAATGCTTGTCAGTATGGGTTTGCCCCTAGCCGTCGTGACAGGTTAACCTCTGCTAGCATTTGTTCTCTTATGTCTGTTAGGGCTATTTTTCTGGAGTGAAGCTGTCTGGGTTGCTAGTTTCAGAACCAAATTTTGTGAAGTGCAGAATTTTGCATTATGCATTAATATGCACGGGAAATCAACACCAAGACAGACAGGCAATCACATGAGCATGCAAAGACACACAAATACACACACCCAAAAGCCTGGGAGCAATGGAATCTGATATCTCGCATCCGTCAGACTTCACTTCAATTACCGCAACGCACCACAACGCATCATAAATATGCATTTATCATGCACTGTAATCAGGAACATCACGGCTTCTCTACTCAAGTCCCGCATCAATTTTCCATATGCGGCCCGATTTTGCAACAAAAAAGGGGCTGAACCAGTCAGCTTTTTCCGTGGTTCGATCTTGGGAACTCATGGCATAGACATGAATAACTGTATTACAAAAAAACAAAGTAAGGGAGGCTATGCGAGTAACCTTATCCTTTGTTTAAAAAAATGCTAAAAAACTGAAAGGGCAGCAAGAAATATAGTAAATTATTTAAATACTAATTGCATAATAATTAAATGTTTGATGACCAGACTGCAGAAAATCTGAACTTGTCGTTTATGTGCTACAAATAAAAGCGCAGGACCCCCCCAATCTTAACACAGTTCTAGGGGCGCATTTTCGCTCAGCAGCCGCATGGCATGCAGCCAAATTCACACAACCCACAGCAGGTTCCCCAAGAAGTCCATTCGCTTAGCCCACATTTTTATCCAAAGCGACTTCTTTTTTCACCCATTTACACGAATATGTATTACACAGCAGTGATTCAGGTTAAACACTTCGCTCATGGGTAAAGCAGCAGAGTCCCTCCGGGGGCTGTAACCGTGCCCGGGACACGCTCACCTTCCGTTTCTCAGCTGTTGCCTGTGTCTCATTTATTTCAGATAAACCTTCCTGGAAACCAGTCACTGGTCCACATGTTCCATGGCGCAACGTGCTGTCACGCTGCTACATGAAATGTGACCTCGCATTAGCATGGGGGAGGGGGAAGAGTCGGAGGGGAAGAAACAGAGCAGGAAGGTAGCAAACAGAGGTACAGAGCCACTGAAAAAGGTGATTTCAAGGATGAGCGTGATAGCAGAAATATCATAAATATCTGACGTTGGGGACAGTCATTTTTCAGTGAGACAAAGATGGTGATGGACGGGTGATATGATAAAAATACAAAGCTAAAATGGAGATGGTGGATGGGAACAGTCAAAGCAACCAACCCAAACATTATATTGAGAATTTAAAGGATTTAATGCTGGGAAATAGAATAATCCAAAAAAGGAACTGTGTGGCGATCTTGGGGAAAGTTCCAAAGACCAGTGAGGTTTGGCTACATGCCCCCACACTATGTGACCCAGAGCCCCATGTGGAGAGCCACTCACCTCGCCCCTCCTCTGAGTCTTTCATGCTCCGCCCCTTTAGGGCACGGCTCCACCCCCCAGTGTGGTCTCCATCTCGTCCTCCCCTCACAGACAGATCCTGGGAGTCCTGTTTCAGCCAGGGTGGGTTGTACCTTCGTGGAGGCCGACGACCCTCTCTGAAGACCCTACTGATCAGCCCAAGGCCCCGACCCTCTGGGCCCCCTCGGCCCACCTCCAGCCCGGTCCCCTGAGCATCCGAGGCTGTCTCGCCGGCACGCAGGAAGACCAGGCTGCCGCCGGCCGTGAGGTAGAGAAGGACAAAGGAGAGGAAGCGCAGAGGTCTGCGGCGGACATAGCGGCGGAGCCTGAGCAGGGTGCACGCCATCCCTCGCCGCCGTGCCGCCCAGATACGGTGAAGCCAGCGCCCGCTGACCTCCGGGGCTAAGCCTGTGCTCCAAACCACCAGGCAGCAAGAGACACAGCAGCGCCACCCAGAGGGGAGTAGGAACGTTAGAGGAGAGCCGGGATCTCACGAGAAGTCACAGCTCTCAGAAAGTATCAAAAAAAAAATGAATGTTCCAAATTTTCCGTGGTTGGCACTGGCTGGCATGGTCCGTTTTCTAATTGGCTGAAAATTTCTAGTCTCTTATGTCAGCCTTGGCCTCACCCACACACCCGGGCTAATACAAGTGAACACGCTGCACTGGTTACAGCCAGTTTGATTTACTGGACAATCGAGCCACAGACGCCCTCATAGCACGGACAATGGGCGTCCTTCGATGGGCTGATAGCTGCCGGCTTGACCCTGCCCCTGTCCCAGGACCAGTAGGCTGCTGTGGGCTTTAAGTGGCATGATGTCTCACTTCAGGCTGTAGGATGGGCCCTCCCTACCCAGCCCTGGATCTGGAGAGCTTCTCCACCACCTGAAAAGAAAAGAAAGGTCAGACAGTGGGCATTAATTTAGCAGCTACCTCACTGGCCTGGCCTTGCATGTAAACAAACAAGGTTGTTAGGCCTGATGATTTAGCAACACCGGACAGGAGGAACAGCCAAAGAGGGCCTGGCCAGAGGATGTCCGCCGTCAATCGCACTGTTCGGGGCGCGGCATGTCACAGGAGGTAATTAATAAGAAAAAGTCCAGAAATAATTCTGTAATTACCTGTGGCAGAAATCCCAGAAGGCAAGGAGGCCTGGATTGAAAAGAGGCTAATTTCGTGCGAGCCCCTTGTCATTACACTGAGGTCCCCAGGGGCCACAGTCGAGCTATCATTGCCTGGCACGTGAAACCATAATCATCTTCATTCAGCCTTTTGTACTGGTTTGTTTCAGCAATAGAGCAAGAGGACATGCCGCAAGTCATCTCCTTTGATCAAGCAGCGAACAAAGGCTTGTTCTGTGTGGCTACTTATGAAGACATGAAAGGAAAGGAAAGGCGTTTCGAAAACAGATTGCAAAGCACCCGGCCACAAGATGGGCTGCTTATGCAGGCTGCGTTCCACACGGTGCCCGAAAAGGGCGATCCAAGCACACGGGAGCACACGAGCGTAAACGACAACAAAAAAAATGAAGTCATCGGTCTTGGTTATGTCGGACGTCAGGTGGGAATGGAAATGGTGAGGTAAGTGCCACCAGTCTCACTCAGGCTTTGCGAGGACTCCGCCAGATCTCATTAATTTCCAGAAAGACGTCTCGCTGTCTGACTCCCAAGCAAAAGCACCTGATCCAGTTTCAGTAAATTCATCTTTTTAACACCCCGTTCTCTGTAAACGTTATCCATTACTGCAGTCCCTTTACATCCATTCAGATCTTTCCATTTAAAGCAATATTCCCATATAACAATCACACATTATACAACCTTAGAAATAAAACAAATTGATTCATATACAGACTATAACATCCGTCTGTCCATTGATTATTTTTCTGTTAGAGAAAATGTCTTTATGCTCTCTTGTTCCCTGCACTCTGGCTTTGGTGCTTTAAAAATTGTTGGTTTTAAAATCTTCATCAAAAATACGTGTGTTTTTTTAGTGTGACTGTACCAGCCACACGCTTTGAGCTGATGTTCTTTATAAGTGGTGGGTCTGAAGTGGGTTTAAATGTGGTGGTTCTATCATTCAGTCTTTCAACCTTGAAAAGTCCTTCAGGAACCACTGGGAATGGTTCTCTTTGCTGCAGGACATCAGATTCGCAGGTCTGGCGCAGCTGCGGAAATGCCCACGGCATCAGACCCATAGGCCTCACAGCATCTCACTGTGTCGGCCATCCAGGCCACATTTCAACACAAATGGATGTGATACACAGCGGATATACATGTGTCCATCTTTGCCCGTATGCAATAGATGGCAGAAATGAGGTTTCCCACTTGGGAATGAGTGAGCAGCTGCAAATATTTCATCATTCATTTTGAGAAAGGGCTCAATAACCTTCTTTGTCCCCTCAAACTGGGCAGTGGGAGTCAGTGGATTAGCCTGATACAGACAACAACACAGCTCTCTTCAATTTTTTTACATAAAAAACCTATAATAATATGGACAGTTTGATATACTCTACCACTTTTCATTGCTTATACATTTTAGAATAGCACATCACGTGCTTCCTAGAACATTCTACAGCAATAGGTTACATGGAAATTCTACATCATTAAAACTCAGTTACTTTGTGTAACAATAGATTGTGTCTCTGTCCTAGATTATTACATAATATGAACATTGCAGAATGTTACATTACATTCTGGAACAATATAATAACCGCACATTTGCAGACTTTAGGATAGTAACTAAACAATTTCATTGTCCTGAAAACACCTTGCTCTTGCATGCATTTGCATATAAATGGGTCCCAAACCCGCTGCTCAATCGATTTATCTTTGGGTTACCTTACATCTTTTTCCTGCATGCTGAAAAAATGACCAGTCTTGTACAGCACCCTGTTCCAACATCTGCCTGTACTTGATTCTCCTTCTTAAGATTTTTTTCCTAAACAATTATTAATAAAAGTAAATGATGTGAGAATCCAGTCCAGGCAGGTCAGAAAACAGAACCACAGGACACCCACAGAATCAACGGTTACCTTCCTGGCTGTGGGTTAGGACAGTGTTTCAAAACCAGTCCTTGGGGCACATTGGATGGATCCACATTTTTGTTTCATCCCAGTTCCCAGAACACCTGACCCAAGCAATCAGGAGCTTTAAAAACCTTACAGATGTGCTGGGAACTGGGATAAAACAAAAATGTGGATCCGTCCAGTGTGCCCTGAGGACTGGTTTGGAGAACACTAGGTTTTGGGTTTCACTTTAGGGGGGCTATGGGGTCAGGCTTAGGGGGGGCCAGCGTGGGGTGATAACAGCCACAGTGTAACTGAAACACATAGACAACACATTTGGGGGGAATTAACAAAACTAGCCAAAGTTCTGCAGGGGCATAGCAGCGCATCCACCTGACAGAGTCTCACAGACGAACTGCAGCTTCAGAGTGATACTGATGAGCAGGCGGCTTATTTGGAAGGTTATTCGGGATTTGCTCTTGAAATATTTACATCTGTGTACACGGCGACATGGGCACAGATGGCGCGATCGCTCTGGGCCATTCCTTGTTATGACTCTGAAGCCTGGAGCTACTGTAAACTAGAGTCCCGACTTTGAGGTCAGGCACAGGCAGGGCAGCGGCGGAGCAGCGGCAGAGCAGCGGCAGAGCAGCCCACATGTGCAGATCAGTGCAAAGTCCTCAGGACAGCAGAGAAGACGACTTTGACTCAAGGGGGCCGGCGGAAAAACACTGCTGCTGACTCGTTCTAAATAGTGCAGACGTTTCCATCTAACTCATCACAACTGGCGATCTGTCGAGAGAGTTCTCAAGAGAGGCAGTAGAATGACTAAAATGCCCTTTTAATACTGTGAGACAGATATGTGTAGCGGCCCTGGCAGTTCGAGAAACAGACAAAATCCCCGCAATTGGATCATTCAGCCTCCAGAGGTAAAATATTTGTGAAATACAAATGGGATGGGGTAACTTCACCTGGAAGTATCCGTGGAATACACTGGCAGGAAAGCTGCCCTCTCCTCTCCTGGGGAAACGGTAACCCTTAAATGGCAGCATCATTATGCTTCTGAAGTGTTCCTGCCAGCTGAGTCACGGCTGGGCCATCAGTGTGTGGATGAACATCACATACTTACCTTTAATTCACATCCACTTCCCCTGATGTTTAATCAAAGACCACTGAGGGATGACATCTAACTGCCACTGAGAAGCACCGTAATGCAGATGGCACTGCTATAAATATGCTGTATCTACCGGGAGGAAGCTCAGCTGGCACCACCATCTTCTATGGCTCAAGCGTCTCCTTTACCTCACTCTACTTAGCTGGCACCTTCATCCAGAGCGGCTCAGTCTCTGCAGCTGGGATGCATCACTGGAGCAATTTAGGTACCTTTCCCAAAGGTAACAAATGGTCCGTTTCCACTGCCACCGAGAACTGAGCCGTACCCGAGCCGTACTGCTAAGCACAGCACGTTCCAAGCTCGCTTCGATTTGCTGCCGCAGGACGGTCAGGTCAGTAAAGGTGCTGCCAGGTTTGGAGAGCGACAGTGACGTAAAACCGAAGAGACACTTGTTTACTGTTCACACTGTATACATCCTGATTTACCATGTGCTAATTTCCACTAGCACATCTGTGAGACGTGCTATGTTAGGTTAGCAGGAAATGCTAACGGAATCAGCGGTAGCTTGTGCAAATTTGCATTAAGAATCCATCCCGTTCAGCCGTTCTGTGGTACATTTTAGTATTATTAGTAAGAGGTTGGAAATTTTCAAGGTCCGAGTTATTGGGAATGCATCAATATGTACAATAGCACTAATAATTAATAATATATAGAATATGCCATTTTTGCCTTCAGATCATCCATGTGCATCCAGTACCTCCATGCATTTCGACCAGTCAAATGGCAGTGACACAACCAGCTCGGTGTAGGCACACTTTTACCAGCAGGGTCATGTTGACGTGGTTATTGGTCACGTACGGCTTGTATAATTTGCAATGGAAAACCACCAGTTTATGGTACAGCTCGGGAACGGCTCAGTTCTTGGTGGCAGTGGAAAAGCGCCAGAAGGCCGGGGCTTCCTATGACGCGACAAGCATGATAAATCCGTCTTGCTGATTACTGCACTTCCTGTTACCATGCACCTTCGTGGCATCCTCTCAGCACTGCATTGCTGTGTGTTATTCTTGCTTTTTTCTTGATAAATAAATCCTGAACAAATAGTTGAAGTGCTGACTTCTGCTGTTACACGCTGAAATGTTACAGCAGAATGTGGTGAACTGGGGTGACGTGGTCCAAACACTCACTTGAGCAGCAGGAGCTGGGGATTGATTGTAGACTCCTGGCTCTATTCTTAATGAAGGATAGTATTTGCCAAGCTGTTGATCTCGGAAGAGTTTATGCATCTCCATTTTCAGTATCTTCTCCAACAGCTCCAAAATGTTGCTGTGGATCATCAGAAGTGTAAGGGGTATTATTTCGGGGGGGGGGGGGTGACTGACAAACTGTAGCTCAAGCACAGTTTGGAGCCCCACACTGTTACATAGCAGCATCCGCTCCATCTGGGGCCCGTAGGTCTGCCCCCCCCCCCCCTGCTGCAGATGGCGATGCTTAGCCCCAGGAAACCCTCCCTCTCTCTCGGGATAATCTGTGAGCCCCTGCCGGTGAGGGAGGGGCCCTCCTCCCTACACCTGCCGCCGGAGGCCATGTTCCGTGCGGCAGGATTTGTGCCCTCGCTCCAGCCGGTTTAATTAGAGAACTGTGTGGTTTCTGCAAGCTCCGCAGATGGTCCGGTGCCAAGGACGATTAATTACTGTGTCGCATCCTAATTCCTTGGCAGGTTGACCTGGCTGGCGACCATCGAGCCGATTGGCCCCTGGGAAAATCTGCTTGCTGTCTGATTGGCCTCCCTGCACAGTGAGTCGGGCTTTTCTGTGTATTCTGGACGCGAGTGCAAGACAGCTCCAGATACAGGACCTGTGCATTTGTAGACATGAGAAACAAGCCGAAAGCTTCTCCCATAAAATCCCATCAAAATGTCAGTGTTGATGTATGTAATAAATCAGATCATACACCGATTTCTTCATAAATATTTGCCAAAGATGTTGGTCACATTTGTTTAGGCATAATATTGTGTCAGATATTTACTTATTACTCCCCTATTGCTTATGAAATGTTCATAAATCACTGTGATTCTAAAAATAGTTGTTATAACAAAGAGAATACTCACTATCAGTTTTTTTACTTTCCAGTGAAATGTCAAATCCTATCAGCAGAACCCTTGTTAAGCAAGATACCATATTCCCTGGATTAAAAGCTCACCTCACAGAAATTACATCATGATACTCTGAAATGTACAAAGCATGAAGTATGTGCTGTCCGATGGAGCAGCAAAAAAGGTCCCATGTAACAATCACTGTGACTGGAGCTGCTGTCGCTATCGCTGGCCCCATCTGCCTCAAACTCCCGCCCACCGCTGCCTCCAGCCCCACTGGCAGGGCTAAAACAAACACGAGCCAGGAATGGAGAAGGACAATCATAAAGTGTCAGGGTCAGCACCTGTTTTGTCCCAGTCTTGCGTCTTCTCCCCTTTTGGCCAGCAGGTATTGCTGGTCCCCCGTCCTCCCTGTTGTCACTCTGTAGTGTTTCCCCCATTCCCTGTTAGTCACATGGCTTGACAAGCTGTGCATGCGGGTACCTGCTAATCCCTTTGTCGTGTGTTCGAATCCCACCTCCTCTGTTTCTGTATTTTGTTTCATTGGTTTCTTCAGTTTTTCTAGTTCCTGTGATTTTGTGGTTTGTTTTCTGTTTTGGTTTCTTGCTTTGTGCCTTGGTTGTGTTTTACCTGTTTCTTATTCCTCAGTGCTAGATTCTTTTGTCCTTGTTTCTTTGTCAGCTCTAAGTTTCCCTGTTTGATTCCATAGTTCCCTGAGTTAATTATTAGTTTCACCTGCCTGTCCTTGTGTGTGTCTACCCTGATTGTTCGTTGTCCTGCACCATCCCTGATTAGTTAATTGTTTTCACCTGTCCTGTAGTATCCTTTCAACCATTTGTATTTAGGTTCCTGATCCTGTTCTGTTCCTCCAGGAGTCATTGATATCGAACGATTTGTTATCTGCCTGCCCGCCCACTGTCCCCTCGCCCCTTTGTGCCCCGATCTTTTGAAATTAGTCTTTGTCTTTCCCCTTTTTTTGACCCTTCAAGGTCCATTTATCTTGTAGTGTTCTTGGTGTATTCAGTTTTGTTTAATAAACCCCCGTGTTCCTGTGAGCCGCCAGCAGGTCGCCCGCATTTTGTTCCTGCCGGCACCATGCCCCGCTCTCGCGTCGGAACCTCCCAAATCCTTGACGTATCCCTGGAGTGCTGCCAAGCTTTCTAACAGAGATCAGCATGGTGATGGATGGGCGTGCATGAGGCTGACCTACAACGAGTTCAGGGGTCATCTTCCTGGATCGATCGTGGGGGAAAAAAATAGGTTGAAATGAACGACAAAAACTGTTTCGAACGGGAAGAGCACATGCGGGCAGTCTCCTGTCTGATGGCCCATTGTCATCTAATCACTGCCAGCCAAGTTCAAAATTCATTGGAAATATTGAATTGCACAATCCCAGAAATGTGAGATTACAAAATTAAAGCCTTCTGTAATCTGCGAGGCAGATTAACCTTCTTACTGTTCAAAATATTTCATAATAAATATTACAGGGCATTTCAGATTCCATTAAGGTTATTGGCAACATCCCAGTGTTTTTAGGGCATGAGGCAGGGATATAAAATATGAATCAAAACAAGCCTGGGATAGAAAGTCTGATGGATTCTCCTGTCTCCAGCACACAGGTCTAAAACCCCATACTTACAAGAGATCTGCCATCGCTTCCCTTTCGAAATAAAGTCTGACTCCGCCACCCCTCTTTGTTCCTCACCCACTCGATATTAGCTGTGAAAAGCATCTCAAAGGCTCCCTCGTTTAAAGAAAAAACCAATTAAAGTCTCCTGCAGTCAGTTTCCCATTTGGTAGCCTGCCTAACACTGCGCGGATAAAAAACAGCCAAGATGAAGACAGAGGGAAAGACTCTTTCTCATTACAAGGCAAAGCAGAAAGGTTACAGGTGGCCATTTTGAAAGGATGGAATCGGTTCAAAGGAGACGTGAGTCTCTAAATGACAGCCACCTGCTCCCTGCCTCTCACTGCATTTCTAACACATTTCTAAGTATCAACAGGACATCACTAATGAATTAAGGTGTGCAAACACTTGAAAGAGTTAATTTCGCCTACTCTATATATTTCCCATATCAGGATGGCCAAGTGGATAGATTAATTGGTAGCGTAGTGACTGCATTTCATTTCTGAGGATTGCATGGCCTCATGGCCTGTGCTCACTGTGACCCTGTGCTACATAAGCCACTATGGCCTGTGCTTCCTGGTTAGGCTCCAGGCTCACCACGACCCTGTGCTACATAAGCTACTATGGAAACCTGATGGATACCATATTATGTAAGAAATAAGTCAAGGATAGCAAGATTAACAAGTTAAACCGAACTAAAGTATACTGATATATGGGCTTAACCGGGTGAAATTCACAATTTAACTGCCCAAAGCAGAGGCAGTCAAGTTTATTACACATATGTATTAATGAACCCTAAATGACGTTTATTTTTATCAATTTGTAATGAATTCATCTTCCCCCTTTGCCATATACAAAATAAAAGGCAGTTTAAAAATATGGTTTGGTTGTTCATTCAGCCTGTACTGAACTGCTGTCATCCCTCAATGACAGTTGTTTGCGTCATCAGAAGACTGCTACCATTGGCCAAAAAGGACAATGTTCCCATTGGACAAAGGTAACAATGCTACCACTAGACAAAGAGAACAACGCTCCCATTGGACAAAGAGAATAATGCTCCCATTGGACACCACTGTACGATGAGTACAACTGGGGATCTGAAAATTTACTTTGCTTGTCATGATAACCCTCGAATCATATCACATGTCCTGTGTAAACTGTTGAAGAGAAATGTATCTGAGTCTGATGCCATTTGCTGCTAAAGCTTCACACTAATTAAATTCTGATCCCTTTCTGGTTTTAACATGTTGGTTCATATTGTAGCCCCTTGCAAGACGACGAGTCAAGAGTCAGCTTATTTCAACTAATACGCCATTTGGATGTGAGAATATTATCTTTTACAGCAGCCAACTTTAGAAACACTGGGGAAGCAAGACTCATCTCATCACTTTTATCTGTAATTGCTATTTTCATCTATTTTTTTTACACTGTTTAAGTTGTACTTAACTTTAAGTTGCATTTTTCAAAGCACTGTTATTTTTAATGTAATTGGCAGGGATCATCAGTTTCTCCATAGATGGACAAACATGCCCACGCCAAGACGCATCTATGTCCATGGCAAAATGTTTTCAATGAGAAAAAAATCCCTAGTAGGACTGGACCAAATAAATGATATATCGATTTATCCTCATGCAAAATTTAACCAATAAGAAAATGAGAAAGTTTGATAAACCGTTGATAAGGAATATTATTTGACAGCACATATCAGCCTATCACCTCTCAGAATGGAACACAATACCAACCAATCACATGGCAGTCTTTTAAGAAGGGATGCTCTATGCCCAACAAACACAGCGGCGTGCCCCACATGCTACTGTTTTGGCAATATCATGGAAGAGATAAGCGAGTCCTCAAAGGAAAGCTCAAGCATCAGCGAAGTGAACGATAGCTCAGCAGCCACAATATCTTATTAAGAAAGATATATTGTTGATAAATGGTGCATTCCAACTGGGGGGTTGGAATGTTGTGCTTCCTAGTCGGAAATTTCAACTGGAATGCCCACTGAAGTCAGCATTCTGACTCGGAACCCCAACCTCAGAACTCAACTTGGCTGCGCTCTTCATCAACACGAGCGAAAGCTATACTCATATACTGTTTATTAGCACTTGTGTCTTATTTATGTCTCATTGAATTGGTCATACACACAGTACTGTGCAGCCGCTATCTGTGTACTTGTTGCTACGGTGTTTGTATGTGCAAAACACTGCATAATCCATTGTCATGAACTGGTACTGTTAACAATGGCTAACAGTAAACCTGGCTAGACCTGGCATTGCCAAACAGCTTTCTGACTTGTTCTAAAGGAATGCGATTAACTGGGGTGTGAAGTGATTCCCAACTCAGACTAACGAAGTAAATGGAACACAGCAAAACAAGGTTAAACAAGGTAATCAGCGGCGTGGTGGTACATTTTGCAGTTTGATATCCGAAATGCAACAGACCGGTGCTGTGTTGTAAACAGCTCAAAACTTATGCCAACTAAAAATGGAAATAATGCAAACTTATTACACTACGCCAAGCATTGCCATCCAATACAACGAACAGAATGCAAGTGTCTACAGTCACAAACAGCAGCAATTTAGGTTTCATTATGTTTTCATTATGGGATGGGGGACAACTCCATCAGCAAAATGTCACGTCAAACCCCATCCCCTTTAGACGACCAGCGCGGCAGTCAGAGAAGAAAGCCTGCAACAAGCCAGCACTTTGTTATGCTGTGCCACAAAATGTTTATTTCTATAAGATGTATTTATTAAAATTAGATTTCGTTTTGAGTAAAGGTGATTCTGAGGGAACTTTCAACAAAACCGGAGCCTTGACGTAAAGAAATAATGACTTGCATTATATCGTCTATATTTATCAACATCGGCTGAACATTGGAAGAAAAATATTTTTGCCGAATCGCCCAGCCCTGCTTTGCTGGTTACGTTTCTAAACACCACATCCGTGGTAAAATTGCATTTTGATCAAAATCTCGGTCAGAGTTTGTCATGGTGATGTCCCCTGGCAACCCAGTAATTCAGCTGCTCACTTAAAGTGTGTCTTTCTCAGTCTCATGAAATTGTTTATCATGAAACACTTTGAACTGAAAGGAGTCACGGCACCTACCCATCCATTTCTAACCTTTTACTAGTACTGGCTGTATAGAGACGTATCGCCCAACTGGATGCTTTCAAAATGAAGCACATTGAAGGTGTCAACCTGCAAACTACAGACAGTCGGGTTCAACCCCATAGCTTAAGGAAAGGACAACATAATGCTGCTCACTAAGCCTCACAGTGAGCAGCATCAAGCTCAAAGCTATTTCGCAATTTAATATTACCGAAGCCCTTTGGGTTAACTACCTACGATACGCATATAATCACAGGGTACCAACAGAGAGTTCCACAATGCAGGTCTTTAACCAGGACCCTGTGCAAAATCAATATGTTGTTCATCGTGGCTTTCAGCTCCAGCGGTTGGATGCCAATGAAATATAATTTCCTATTTCTGCCAAGAACCTCTCCATAAATCCCCTGGGTTTCAGAGCCGGAGTGCTGGAAGAAGAAGGGATTGTGTGTCAGCACTAAGATCCTGCAAGGCGCAGACGGGGGGGGGGGGGGGGGGGGGGGGGGGGGGGGGGGGGGGGGGGGGGGGGGGGGGGG
>JAODKF010000126.1:23829957-23853844 GCA_026779585.1 Mormyrus proboscirostris
TCATCTTCACCTCACAGTGAAGGCCTTCAGTGGGCTTGTTGTCGTGACAGTTCTGCACTTTATGTGAAGAAAATTGTCTAAATTACCTGCAGGTTCCCTCATGGCTGCTCCGCAGAAAGCAAAAATTCAATCAGCCTGTTGGAGTAGATTTCCCTGTCGTCCATTACTGCCCATCATACCTCAGAAGTGTTCAGATTCAGAGTCTATGAAAAGGGCACCCCCCACATAACACTCTTAGCGTAATGACTTGCAGAAAATCGGCAATGTAATTCCAAGGGCCATGTACTGTACTGACAGCTCAGAGGGAGGGGGACGCTTGATCCTGAGACATTGGACTCATTCCCAATTTACAAAATGGGGCCAAATGTTAGGTTAAATTAATGCAGCCGACCTGTGTGCTTGTAATGTAACATTCGGACAGTAAGAACCATGACAAGAATGTGCCTGGTATGGGGTCAGTAGAAGGCTGGTTCCAATCGAGATATAAATCCAGGTCTTCTGACAGAGCCAATTCAACAGGCAAATTAAAAGGTCAACGGTCCAGAATTCTCTGTAAACCCTGTATGTCTCTTGGGACAACATTCGGAGGAAAGCACATCTGGACCATGGTCTGCTTCATATTCACAAATGTCTTAATGGGGGGGGGGGGTTACCTATCAAGGTGTGCATCCCAAGCAACCAGGAAGCCGAACAAACAGAGACAACTTACCCCCCACATGACTGATAATGTATATTATGGGTCAGGAGTGCCTCCCTCCCAATTTTTGAAAGGAGAATCAGCCTCTGCATTATGGAGGGGGGGGAATATCACACGCGACGAGTCATCGGCGGTATAATGGTGCGATTCATCAAAACCAGTGACAGTTAGTGCAAGCCGCCTGTCCTCAGCTCTCCCCTCTGTGATTCAATGAAGCAAACATTAATGAAGTTAACCTGCGACTGACCGCATTGTCCCCTTTGCATGCCGTCACTGGGCATGTGACCCAGCCCTTGCCAGTGCAGGATACTGGTGGCGTGTGCAGTGGCTGCTAGACAGTGTGCTATGTTGTTTTACAGTTTGTTTTCACTTCTTTTTTTCAAAGGTTGTGGGTGAACTGGGGAATTTGAGGAATATGAAAAATCAACCTGTGTGGATGCGCTCAGAGTCCCAGCCTGTTCCCATCTCCTGGAATTCTGGGTAATTGTGGTTAAGATTGAGCCTGCAGGCCAGTTTCAGCTCTCTGGGTTGATCGTGCAGCTTCTCGCCAGACTGACATTCTGAAAACACGCCACGACTGTGTTGCACAGGGTGACATTCTGCAAAGCACGGGTGCCCTTTCCCCCACTGGGAGACATTATGTCTTTAAGCTACACATGCTACCCTCTCCAGATCCGAGTGCCACGTTGGGAGACACCCCTGGCAGTAAAGAATAACCCCCCACCCCCCCAAAACTACCACTCGCTGTCCTTGCCAGTGTGAGGGCACCTCTTCCTGATTTCAAAGCTAGATCACTTGGGGGTTTCATTTCCCAGAACACCTTTCCTTGGCCTGTATACCGGAGACTAATTTACAAGATCGCTTCCATTAAAGGGGCACCGAGCAGGCATGGAAATCACAACAGCACTCCGCTGGGTCAGGGGTTGAGGGCGTTTGTTTTCAGTTACACATTATTCTGCAGATGAGAACAAAGGGGACCCTGTTATGGGGAGTTTTGGGGTGGATCGGGCTCACAAAAAGGTCACATGCTGCAAAGCCCATGTCAGATAATCTACCTACGCATTCCTTTGGAATGAACTGGCCATCAGAAATATGCCGGGCGCTCAGGGTTTGCATGAGACACAAACCATTCACAGTATGGAAATTCAGAAAACCGAACGGTCACAGTATGGAAAACCAAACAGAGCAAAACACAAGAAGAGAAAAGTTCAGAGTTTAACTTCAAGCAGTTTTAAAAAATACAAATTGTGCTAGATTATGGTGGTGTGCAGGGGTGCCATTTCAGATAAAAGCCCACTGACATTAGGAAGAAGTGCTGATTAGATTGATATTCTGACATTTTGAGATTCTTCTAGAAACGTAGCAATGTAGCCTGCAGCACTGGAATCACAGAACAGAATGCATTAACATATGATTCCAGAAAACAGAGACCCAGGAATAAGATTCCGACAAAATTATCTGCAGATATTTTATATTATTATAATGTTATAATATTTCCCTGATCATATATTTTAAATGTAAAAAATGTTGTGTAATCAAAAACTTGCTAACATGCTCAGTAAAATCTTCTAAGTTGTCTCATTAATCGTGCGCACGAGCATGTTTTAGACGACCATATATATATATATATATATATATATATATGTGTGTGTGTGTGTGTGTGTGTGAGTGTGTGTGTGTACCTATGTTCTATTAGGCGCGTGTTTATTCGAATTGCCGATTTAAATACTGCAGGTTTAATGCAAAACATCTTAGGGTGAAAACAAATAGTTCATGACTCAAATGAAACAAAGTTATGCGGCCAAAGTGGCAGCAAAGGTGTAACTCGGACATTGCTATACATTTCCAGTTTGTTAAAGCTAAAAAATAAAGCGGGTAAATTCGCCAATTTAAATTACACAGCGCTTGTTGTCTACAATGTCTACAATCTGCCGATTCAGATGTCAGTGTTAGTAAATATATACAAATAGGCCATCTCAATGTATGTGCTCAAATGCATGGGACTATACAAAATAATCACAACAACTGCTCAGAATTTGGGAAGATCAATTACATTCACAATATATGCACTTCGCATCGCATTTGCACCTGACGAAGTTGCCTAAAAAAGCATATATGCATAAATGTTATACAAGCACGTATGAGTCGTTCGGTCATCTGATTGCTGTCACCTCTTCTCAGGAGTTACCAGAAGATTGGCACCTTTTGTCACACTACATTGCATAGCAATTCACAATTATCGATTATCGGTTATCATATAATCGATTAAGGCATGACGTATTTAAATTCAAGCCGTTCAATAAAGGTGCCACCACCGCTTTGGTGGGCTGCCTCAGTCATACAGCTGCTCCGTTATCATTTTTAATTCACATGATCGTAACACGTTGCACATTACGGCTCCGATCCAATCGTTTCCCAAAGGGTTTTACGCGGGATCGACACTTTTTTAGCGGCTGCTGAATCTTCTTCCCGACACGGGACATCACGCTTTATCGCAGCACTCAATAATGCGCGATGAGGGGTGATTGCCGAACTCCTACCTTTCGCAAGAGTGGTGGGGGGGGGTTCGTCCAGGACGGACCGTATCTGTTAAACCTCAGTCCGGCCGCTCCTCCAACCTAGGGAATTTTAACTAATGTCAACGGCAGCCATCAAACACGGCTAGTGCAATTTCCTCGTGGTTTGCGAACGAGACACATCACTATTAATTGTCCACATCACATTGCTGCCACAGACCGGCGTTAAGACTTTGTGATCCCCGTCTTCGAGGCGCGATGCAGCGCTTTCGCCCGCGCGGAGATCGCCGAATATTTCCACTCGGTACTTTCTTCCCGGTCCGGCTCCGTGGACCAACGGGATACTGCGGAAACCCCGCAGGCTACATCAGCATGGGCCAAGCGCGTCCATCAAAAAGCCACAGTAGGCGAAATCATTTCAGGAGGGCTGGCGGCTGCGATGTTAGTACGCAGAGGATCTGGTGCGCCCACGATCCGAGGCGGGTCAGATGCAGCTGTCAGCGGTGATGTAGCTGGCCGCGGCGCAGAGCGATCCCTCCCGTGCGCGCTTGCACCGCCTGTCACAGAGCCCCGCGTTCGGCACGGAGCGCCGTGACCGCGGAGACGGGGGAAATTGGCGCACCGTGAGCTACACGTTTGCCTACACCGCTGCCTACAGTATTTAAAGAGACAGCGTGGGAATCGGCGCCGTGCCTGTTCATTCTCAAAACCATTAAGTCCATTAATTATTGGTCGTTATTAATTGAAACACAGAACTGTATATAAACATACACATATGATACAATTATATATTCATATATATATTTTCAAGTTTATATATTTCATATGAATGAATGGCCACACATCTGACCATGAATTATTGTGATTACAAGTGTGTCGTGTTATAACAATGCACCCATAAGTGTGTCTGACTTCTGTTGTCTTTCTGTTTGGTTTCTGTTTGCAGCTGCCTGGTGTTTATTCGTGTTTTAAACACCAGAATTACCGTGCAGTATTTCGGCCCGTTGATGTTTCCAGCTTTGTTGCTTAAAAACATAAATATCGGAACTGTTAGTATGAAGCGTTAGCATCGGTGGCTGGATATGTTACCTACTACTGGCTTGTTCTCGGTTTTGGGCAGATGCTGAAGAAACATATTCCTGTCTTAATATCCGTCAAGTAATAAGACCGGAACATTTCAGTACATCTACCGTACTGCTTATATCCATTACAGGATGAAGCCTGTATCAGAAACCTGACAGTACAAGGCAGGCTATGCCAAGAATGGGGCACATGTACAAAATCCCACACTATGGGCAGATTAGGGAAGCCAATTCATATAACTGTAAACCTGCGCAGGAGAATCAGCAAAATGGACACACACACAAACACAGACACACACACACACACACACACACACAGGCTCATAGGTGAGAGGCTACTGCTGTACCCACTGAGCCACTGTGTATTACCTTTCTAAAAAGAGCCTCAGCCACCTCAGACAAACCCATATGTATATGTAACTGGTGAGAAGCAAACACTATGCTAAAGTGACAAGGCAGGGATATAGTCCAGCACTTTGGATTTTACACAGAGGGATTCGACATATAATACAAGGTCAGTAATGCAGAGATACTTATGTACGAAAGAACAGCCACCTGCTCAGAAATCTCTATGAGGGAATTGTTGTGACCGCGGGGAACAGTCCAGTAGCCGAAGGTCTCAGCTCATCACAAATATCACTCACCAGCACATTTCAGTTATGCTTCACTCACAGAAGGGAGTCACGTTAAGTGAATTGGGGGCCATTCTCGGATATGACCTCACAGCCTTCAGGGCTGCAGCCTCCACCCCTGCACCAGCAGCAGCCCTGACTCTGAGCACCACACCGAACACTTTCCGTGTCACCAGAGCAGCAGGAGGGAGATCTTTTTGAAAAAGAGCTTTATTTTCATCCTGGAAGATTCCCGTCCCCCAGTAGGTTTGGACAGACAGCAATCATGCAGAACCTCTGTGTGGCCCTGTGTCTCTGAATCCCACCCTGCCATCTGGGCCTCTCTGCCGTTTATCTAGCCCCAATCTCCAGGGAACGCTACCGGCCTCGGCACCTGATGCCGGCTACGGGGGCCGATGGCAAGCAGGGCCAGCGATAAGGATCCAGGGGCCGGCTCCATCAGTAAAAGGCCCCCACCTCCGCCCCCAGAGAGTCTCATCTATCCCTTTAATCATCATTCTGTCTCTCTCTCACGCTGCCAGGACAGGTTTACGGTGTGGATGCGCCCTGCATGTTTGTGCCGAGAATGCTGTAGTTCACTTATCTCTCCCGTCGGCTTTGCCTGGGTAAAAACAGAGCTTTGGGTGTCACCCAAATATCTTTCTATCCAAATGAACCTCGTCTTTCTTCCTGGTTGCGAATCTGTCTTCGGTGGGAATTGACCCACAGGAGGGATGAGGCTGCAATAACAGCTCGATAGCATTAGCAGCCCAGCTACAAAGTGCAAACCACCTCACTTTAGTTAAGATGGCAAACCTCCACGGGATGGGGTGTGTATTTAGGTTTTTGGGTTTAATGAACAGGTGGACGAGCCTGAAGACTTAATGGATTCCAGGAAAGGTTAATGAGATAGGGACAGGTTTACTACCTTCTGACCTGCAGGTCCTGGGATGGGCTCCAATGTCATGGTGACCCTGTACCTTACAAGCAGATATGTACAGATGGTATAGGTGACGGTTTGGGTTTTATGTCTGCTGTTTTGTTTTGGCATTTGATGTTCCTTCAAAGTTATTGGCTTGGCTTATTTTTTTACATCTGTACCTATGGTGGATATGTGTACTTCATATGCTTATTGGCTGTGCTACTGTTGCCTCGTTTCATTTTCTTTTTTTGCAGCATCTGGAGTGGCGAACAAAGGCTTTCGTTCTGTGGATACTGCACAAATGACAATGAATTGTTTGGGATCTTGAATACACAACATCTCCAGCCTCTCAAAAACCAAGTCTCCCGGCTCAGAAACTCTTGCTGCTAAATTAATAGAGAAAATATCAGATTGCAGGGAAACTGGGTACCGGACAATGTGGGCGCTCAGTGGTGTAGGTGCGATGTGCAAATCTCAATGCCAGGATGCCTGTGTCTCTCCTAAGGAGAGGCTGCCTTGCTCTTGTTTATTTCACAGCAGGGATCTCCATGCAGTGCTTCTGTTGCACGGGACAGGTTTTTAATTCTACGCGGGAGCTCCGCAGTGTCTTTATTTCCCTCACCGAAGTCATTTTGTTTCCTCCCTTAGTCCCGAGGCTGTCGCTTGTTTTTTCAGCAAACGCCGGAAAAAATCCTTCACGCGCCGCTGTTCCAGCAGCGGACTCCAGCTTCAGTCACGGACGTTACGGCTGCTCTCTGAAGTCGTTTTCTCTGACTGTCAAGCCCTGCCTTTGGGGCTCTGTGGGTAGTCGAGGCACTGCACTGCTACTGAATCCCGATTCCGAAATGCTGACAAAAAGCTGTCTTCCAACCGCTTCCAACCGGTCATGGATGGCCTGCAGCCTTTCCTAGAGCACGAGGCATGCGATCTGTTGAATGGGAGGGGGGGGGGGGTGAGCCCATCACTATAGGCAATATCAAGATGCCAATTTGGCCAATCACGTCTTTGGACTGCAGGAGAAAGCACGTCCTACACAGGCAGAACATGCAAGCTGCACGCACGCGCACAGCAGGAGCTGCATTCGCCGTTCCGCTCACGCCAGTGTAAGAAACACCTTGAAATCTCAGGTGTTGTCAGGCATACCTGCCTCACAACATGTTCCTTCTAAAATAGGCTATCTGGGATAGATTAGATGTATGTTCCCCTGTCTCCCTACTGCTTACCCAGCATGTGTCAGAACAACAAACATGCGTGTGTGTGTGTGTGTGTGTGTGTGTGCATGCCTGCATTTTGGCAATTATTACATTATGGGGACCAGATTTCCCCACAACGTGATAAAAATCTGTAACCTTTTACATTATGGGAGCTTTTTTTTTTCCATCCCCACAAGGATAATCTCAATTTTATTAAAATCTGTGAATCTGATTAAAAAACTAAAAAATGTCAAAAGTCCTGTGTTTTGTTTGGTTACTTGTGGTTAAGGTTAGAGCTGGGTAGGGGTTAAAGGTTGTCATGGTTGGGATTAGAGTTATCTTGAATGAAGAGTATCTATAAAGATATGAAAACTTGTACTGTGTGTGTGTGGGTGGGTGTGTGTGAGTCAGTGCGTGCATCCCAACTTCTCCTTGTAGCTTCATTTGGCCATTTTTCTGACAAATACGTGTTATGTCACATGACCATCTCATGTAACCACTCCAAACAAAATGACGAATGAAGGGGGAAAAAATGAGTCAGTGAGGAACATTGTCTGGTCTGCAGCGTCTTTGCAAATGATGCATGAGGAAATGTGCTGTAATGATGGGCGAGGGCTGGTTTCCATGTCAGGACTTTTTTTTTTTTTTTTTTGTGCCGGTTAATGGGAACCTGATCTGAATAGTTCCACTTCAGCCACTGGGGTGTTTGCCCATTTGAACCCATTGCATTACAGATAGACGGTGAGTCACTGCAGTGAGTCATTACAGTGAGTCATGGCCAATCACATCCCCACTTTCCAGCATCATGTGGGTCCCTTATACACCCCAATGCCACCTTATGACTAAGGATCCTGTCGTTGTGTGCAGCAGGGGGTGCAGAGGTAGGCGCTCCCAAGGATAATATTAGGTGCATCATGTATTCTGCTGAAATCGTCCTGTGTTCTAGCCACACTGCCAGTGTCCACCCGCATTATTGGGTTTGCATTATTTCTGCCTTATATTAAAGCCTCACTGCATTATGGGGGTAAGTTTTGTAAACAGATGATGGGTTTTACAGGAAAGATACTGGGATGGGGGCGGGCGCAAGCATACGTGATGTTTTCATTTTCGTCTCGCACTGCATTCGCCTAATGAAAACATTTCATCATGGCTCCAGCAGTTGGCGTCCTGCAGAGGGGCGGCCGACTGGCAGGGGTGGGGGGAGGGGCATTGTTATCTACATAAGGAAATGCGAGATGAGATCTTCTAATGCAGTGCTTCTCACCCCAGTCCTTGGGGACCCATAGTCAGTCCACATTTTTGCTCCCTCCCAGCTTCCAGGGACCTAAAACATGGAGTCCCCCAGGATCAGATTGGGAAACGCTGATCTAATGAATTCCCCGCAGTTCCTTCTGGGCTGGGACCAGGGGGTTAAACAAACGTAGGAAGCCCTTGAGTCCAAACGGGCCGGGCTAACTTATGATGCGGTTCTCTAATGAGTTTAAGCCCATTTTGAATACGAGCTGGGATTATCCTGCCCGATCTTAGCGACACCAGCATTCATCATTAGCGGTGAGAAAGAAGTTCCCCTTGGGGATGCACTCGCCTCTTAGAACCCTTGGAAATGATGCAAAAGCAGAAGGCCAAAGTGGGTAGGGTGGCAGCTCCCTTTCAGGTGCCCTGTTTGCTTCACAGCTCGCAGGTGGGGGAGGGGAACTGAGGTGGAACATTCATTTAATAAAGTTGTGGAATCCAGACTTCAGGTACCAAGCTAAACAAGCTAAACGAGCTAAACAGGTCACAGGCAAGTTCATCAAACGTGTATGAGGTCGCATATCCAATCAATCCTCTGGGACTATGGAGCCTCACTGGCAGCCAGGCTACTGCCTGCCAAAAAAAATGCATCATTTATGCATCAGATTTCAAGGGTAATAATCTCGCCATTGTTTCCCTACAGCGTTTTTTAATTGAGCTACAGTTGAGCTTAAAAAAGCCACAAAAGGACCTTTTTGTTTATTATAATGGTAGTTCCTGCTAATGGAACCAGAATAAGGACCTTTCTCCCTGGTAACTGTACATCAAGTGCTTAAAGGCAAAAGCCGCCACATCAGTCTCCCTCACAGCATAATGGTCGGCCTGTCGATCTGTAGCTTTTAAGGACCTGCTGGAAAAGGGGACGTGAAAGCAGGACTGTCAACCCCCTGAACTCCATCACGCTTTCTGCTGGACTATGAATGTTAATGATCTCACTGGCTCACAACCTGCACCTCAAAGTCGACCAAGCTGCTGGAATGCACTTCCTTGGGTTTAGACATTGAGGAGTGAAGAGATGAACCCATTTTCATACCAACGTGGCGATACTGGTTTGTGGAATTAGTAGCTGTTTGGGGATTGTCATCATCAGGCAGTCTGGGGAGTGGCTGAGAAGCCAGAGGAGGCCAACCAATGGGAAGCGTCGATGGACCCAGAATGATTTCTCCATAGCTGATGCACTCGTAATTTTAGAATCTATAGTTGACAGCAGAACTCCTGAAAGCTCGTCTGCTTGTAGAGTGGGCCATGAAACCTCAAGCATAAACAAAACAGGTAGCTTGTTTTTCAGCTATTTCCAGAGCGCCGTATGAAAAGCTCAACAGGAAAACAACACAGACGAATGAGTGACCCAGTTCTCAGAGGGACTGGGAGCTGCACATCTCCACGAGAATGTCATTCTTCAGGGGCACGCATGGAGAGGGAGAGAGAGCCCAGGGTAGGCTGAAAGATGTGTGTGCGGGAGGAAGACACTTTTCAACTTAAAATGGCTTAACTGAAGTATCATGGACTCTTACAGTATATTTGTCGACCTTGGCAGTAATGTCAATAAGGCATTTATAAGGGAGAGTCACTGGATTCAGTGTGGGAGAGCAGGAAATGCGTGGAGTATCAGGGAAAATTTGAAGGTGAATTTACTCCTGCTAGCTGCTGTCATTTCAATTATTACTAGTGGATTCCAGCATGAGAGCTGACAAAGGGTGGTTTGGTTCCCAGTGAACATTCACTCTCCAGCTTCCTGGACAGATTTTCTGTCCCGTCCACCTTCTTCACCTTCATCTCCATGACCCCGTGTCCTTCAGGAAGTGAGTCATCATGTCTTTCACTGTATAGTACAAAAAAAAAAAAGCCCAAGACCCACCTGCCTGTGATTTGCCGGTGAAAAGGCACAGCGAAAGTGCCCAGGGTGAACAGTCACTCCAGGGAAGCTGTGAGAAATGCCCGGCGCATCACTTCGGAGCACCGCCGCACCGAGCTCACCTCGTCTTAATTCATAACGCGAGCCGATCTCTCTGCGTGACAGTGATGCATGTTGAGGCATTAGCCACTTAATGTGTGTTCCTTGATGCGTGAAGTGCTTCTGAGGGGAGAACAACACGCAACGATGGCCTAACGGCGGAGTCGGGGGAACCGGCTCAGTTTTTTAAAGCGATAAATGCATTTGCTGATTTTGCACAGCAGTGTCTGCTGGATTCGCCCCTTCTGTTAGGCGGACGAAGCCGATTCAAGTGGCCTTTTTAGCTTCGAGCCATATGGTAGCATGACGTGGGGATACCAGTCCAGTACATGAGCACTGGCTGGCTAGCCACCCAGGAAGCCGTCACATCCTTAAACTTGTGACCTTTCGGTCAAATTTCTCCAGCGACTTCAAAAGACGCTGCTCAGCTAATGCCGTATCTCCAAAGCAGGCAGTCCCCTCACTGGTGTGCTGACGAAGGGATGCTGGGAAGGCGAGACTGATATTCCCCAGGCTGCTGAGCTATTTCCAGCCCCGCGGCCGGACCTCTAACAGTCACTCGTGTTATCATGCTAATCGCTGACTCCCCCCCTCAGATCGCTGGTGGTTCCGGCACTGCAGGCAAAGCAGGGTCATCGTGCCGAGAGTGTGAATCAATCACTGAGGGTCCCGTCAGCACCGTGCCCGTCTTTGGCTGGTACCCTGCGTCTGGGGTCCCGTGAGGAGTCACGCCCACGGAGTTCAGTATGCTGAGCAGTGCGGAATCTATGTTAGCAGGATTTGCATCGTTTTAATTACAGTATGAGGCTAAACCCTGGGGATAAATTGAACCCTGTGCTCCACTCCCTCACACACACACACAAAGCTTTGTAATTATATCTTTGTGGGGACTCTCCATTCATTTCTATGGGGAAAACTTATCCCAACATGACGGCCAAACCCCTACCCAGCCCTAACCTTAACCATAAGTAACCAAAGAAAGTATGAGGCTTTTCGCCTTTTTAGTTTTTTGATTGCATTCACAGATCTTTGTGGGAACCTAAAAAATGGTTCCAGGAACGTCAAAATAATAGGTTTTTATTACATTGTGAGGAACATTTGGTTGCCCACAATAAAATATACACATAATCCACACACGCACAGGCATCCGTCATCAGGGAAATAAGGCGTCTCACGCCGCGTCCAGCAGCCTGCTCCAGTGACAGTGTTTGAAATTCGTAGACTTGCGTAAGACAGCCGTGTTTCAGGGAAGGTTCTAGAACCCAGAATTTCCATGGCCCTGAGGTTTCCCTGCAATTGGTCACATTTTACGTGGCCCTACTCTTGTCCCCATTTCCCTCCTGGAGGACCCCCGGGGAGAGAGCTGAGCGGAACGGCGCCCCCCCCGGTGCCCAGGGCATCAAACAGAAAGGCAAATAAACCAAGTGAAACGGGGGCAGAAATGTGTGCCATTTCTGTCTAAATATATATAAAATGCTCACCTGGGGAAAGGCATGTCATTATTTGCTCAGCCGCGTGTTGTGAGGACTTACTCTGAGCTGAACTCTGTCTAGGTTGATCTAGCGCATCCAAATTCATCAAGCTACTGGCAACCAATCATTTGTGTCCATTTCCCCAGGGTTGGGGGTCGAGGCCCTTCGCAGTGACCTCGCTGTACTTCACTGGCCATCACTGACACATGGAGAATCCTGGCTACAGCCAGCATGTAGGATTCTCACACGGCGTTGCGAGGTCTTGTCTCCCCATCTTGCTGCACAGGACAGAAGCATTAGGCTCCTACGCACATTGATGATGGCACCCCTGCAGGCATGGGGGAGGCAGGAAATCATAGTAAAGGCATTAATTAATCTCAGACATAAGTACCCTAACCTGCCCACCCCTGGCCAATCAGTGCCCTCCAAGCCATCCTCATATCTTACTGATCCTGAGATAGCCGTACACAGCAACCTCCCACATGACTTCCTTCCCCACTGTCTTGCTGCAGAAGGCCTGTGGCGTCCCGAGCCCAAGAAACTTATCAGGTTTTTGCAAAAACTCTAAAACAACATTATTGCTCAATCTATTCATTCCTCAATCATCCACAATTGCTCATCACAGAAGACATGGACCTTATCCCAGGGGACAATGACCACAAAGCAGGGATACACTAAAGACATCAAAATTCTTAACTGTATCTGTGCTTCTAAAAACATCTTATACTGAATCAGAAGAACTCTATGATCCGGTGTGCGTCTGAAATTTACTCCACATAGGCCTGTGGTCTACCAGACAGGGAACATAAATAGCAATTTTTATTTTCCTATATTTTTAAGCTGTGTAAGTTTATTTACATGACAGTATCTTGTACGCAAACCGATGAATTAATGGAATAAAAATAGGCACAGGGTTAGGGCTACTGGGTATTTTCACATCACCGCAGCGTCCCGGAGGATTTCAAATTAACCCAACGTCTGACCTCATCCGGCTGCCTAACCCTTGCTTATATGAGCCTGGTGTTTTTAAGAAGCACAGCCTAGTCATTTTCTGTCTGTAATTGACAGGCAGTGATTCTTTGCTGTGGGATTTAATGCCCTGGGGTCTGCTGACTCTGGGTGCCACGGTAACAGGCCCACGGATGCTGGGATCCCGAGGCCTTCACCCCACGGCTGTAAAAACCAACACTCTTTTTTTCTGCTCTGATTTTCCCATGGAGCTTCACCTCATCCTGGTTCCTCCTTAAAGCGACAAAACCACCTAAAGTACATGTCAGCAGATCATTTAGCCGTAAGTTTTTGCCCAAATACAGAAGGGAAATAAATTTGGTTTAAATGAGCAGATTTTAATCGAAGTCGCATATCCAATCTAAGCATCTGCTTCCTGTCCAACATTTATTTTTTTCCTGTGCTTACACTTGTGCACTATATGGCCAAAAATATGTGGACACCCCTATTACATAGAGGAATTTACTGATGGTAATCCTCGCCCTTTGCTGACACACATGAATAATTATGCGCATAGCCATGCGATCTCCTACAACAAATACCGAGAGCAGAAAGGGTTGTCATGTGGAGGAAGTTAGCAGCTTTTAATCTGGCATAAGCAGAGGACGCCATCTTTACAAGTCAGTTTAAGTTGCCGAAGTGAAGTGATGGTGAAGGTCAAAATGTGTGAGAGCAAGTTCAGCTGTGATGCGGGAGCCACAGAAACTCACAGAAAGGGACCTGATCACCCAACATCAATACCCAACCTGAATGGCAGGACATCTCACTAGCCAAAGGGTGGACCGACTTCATATTAAACCCCTTGGTTTCAGTTTAAAAGGTTGGATGAACTGGTGTCCACTCATTTTTGCATATATACATATGGTGTATGATTTTGTGGGAGCTCTGCTGCTTCGGGGACATTGTGAAGGTCTCCATCGGCATGGCAACTGCCAACGGTCTTGGGACATCAAAAATGTACTAAAAGTGGACGACGTAAAGGCAGAGGGAGGCAGTGGGTGGCTAATGTGCTGTTTCCAGTGTCAAAAACGTCTCAGGCCTTCATTGTGGAACATTCGTGACGGCAGTACTCAAGACATGTGAAACCTTAACCTCAACCGATGACCTTTCCAGGTCCTTAACCGTTTTGGCACTTCCTGTCTAGATATCGATCAATATATCAAGCACATTTAACTCTAACATCAAACGAGGCTTAGATGAAAGCAGTCTTATGTTACAGATACGGATCTTTTTCAACCCTGTCACTGATTCACTTAGAGAAGGTTCTCAAGAAGGTTTCTCCTCCTATTGGGCTAGGAGATCACTGTGGGCACAGCCGAGTCAGCTGTGGTGTAGATGGATTCCTGGGAACGCACATGTGGACGTTTACTGTAATCCCCCACAGTGCAGTGACCACAGGGGCAGCAATTTGCAGTGCATTAAATGTTTCTGGTGTCTTTAAGATAAATAAACTCAGCGGCTTTACTGTGGCACCGATGGCGTAAGCTGCCCAGCAGTATTGCATCCTGACTGCGTTCGCTTACAGTGATAAGAATCAGCATGAAAACAAAACAAGAACCAGTTCTCTAAATGGTCAGCTAACCCTGACTGCTGGTATTTTTTGCAGCGGAGAATCGCCATGGCAATGTCACCTTTCATCCCAGCAAAACAAAGTTAGGGGTTAATAAATGTTATTAGGACACAGAACACGGAGGGGGGGGCAGTCAATTGTATTAAGGGAGTGAAGGACCCAGAAGTGAAGGAGATATGAGAATTAATTTTTAAATAACTTCTAGCCATCCACCATTGCTTTTTGGTCAAGAAAGTAAGATGAGTGCGCTCTGATGAATAAGACTAATTGCATACAAATGCAGAACTGAACACCACAGGAAATCCTTTCTACTTGTGGCAATCAAACTGTATAACTCTTCCCCTTTCTGTAGGTGATCTTTTTCAGATTATGACAATTGTACAATTGTACAGATTGTAAAATATTACTCATCTGCCTTTTATTTACTCACCTGTATGCTGTTTGTTTCATCCCCTCATCACAAGCTGCTCTCTCTTTTTATTCATGGCACAAACGCTAAGTCACTTTTCATAACCACTTGCACTAATTATCTATTATTTTATTATTTCTGTTATAGTTATTTGTTACTTTGTTAGATTTATTTTGTTATTCTGCTTTGCACTATTGCTACTGTTCTTCTTAAGCTCTTTACTGTCTCATCTTTATTCCTCTAAGAAGGAATAAGAAGAATTTCCGGTAAGAGAAATGAGGTCAGCCTCTTGCATAGGCCTAAAGCCTTTACAGCCTTCTACATGCCCCACACAGGCCACGTCTCCACCTGTGGCATCAAGGGACACCCTATTCAGATCTCAATGGCAGTTCTGGAGAATTAGTTTGATGGGTTCCGATCAGTAGGGTGACATTTTCATTGTACATAAATGGGTAGCAGAAGCTGACAGGTTGTCTATCTTTTATGCTTTATTCTTCCACTTCCTGATCTCAGACAGACAACGATTTCCACCTGTCAGACGTCTCTTGTTCCTATTAAGAACTGATGGTAGAACAACGATGTCAAGGGTTCGTTGCTGCGTCTGCTGAGTCCACAGCGCTGAAGCTTGTTACTTGAAATTTAACGGAGCATTGCTCTTGAATTAAATAACAGGCTACTCAGCCCCTTTATCAACAGACACGTCTGAGCTTCAATAAGCCCGTTCTAACTAAAGCCGGCATTTTTGGTCTGGGGGGTGGGAGGCGGGGAAGCAGAAATAAAAGAGACACTGGGATTCCTGTTCTCCCGCTGACCCAGGGAGAAAAAGCCTCAGAAAAGCAGCTTTAAAAAAATGCCCCCACACAGAGGGAAGAGACGGCTTGATTTTCGCTTACGAGCCAGGAGAGGTCAGTGCACTGGCTGGGGGGCCTAGTTTGACTAGCTTGTTGCAAGATGGAGAGCAGAGGCATGTGACCTGGGGCTGGGAGAACTGAATGGGGAGATTATTTGAGGACGTGGCACAGATGAATTTAGCAAGACTTCAGTGATTAATAAAACCAAAGGATACAATGTGAAAGATAAGTGATAAACCAGCAATTATATTCATGTTAATTAAAAAATCAAGAGAGGATATAAAATTAGCAATGGAATGCTTTGTCTCAGGTCAAACTCTCATGTAGGAAATTTGCTGTTCGCCTCCCTAATCATCATACAAACTAGCTGACGGCCTGCCACCAACAGGTCATAGGATTTAATAATAAAAACCTGAAGAAACAACTGGACGATGTGTGGTTTGAACAAGCTCTGAAGATCTGGTAGCTCGGAGTTCATCCAAACAGGAATGTAATTGACCCCTGGTGGACGGATGTGGCTAAACGCAGTGTGACAGGCAGCCCTGTCCAACTCTCCCCCAGGGCTGAGGATCTGGCTTGGCCAGACATCCTGAGCAATAGCAGACTGGCTGAATAATTCAGCCCCCCCCCCCAAAAAAACAAACTTTAAATAAAATAGGCCATGACATATCAAAGGCACTTCAAAATTCAATTAGCAGGGATGTGAAGACGTGTCCTGATTGCCGTCATCTGCTGCGGGATTTGAGCTGTTTGGCAGGATAATCAGTACGGCGCAGCTCTGGCGCGCTATTTCCCATTCGGAGCATGTTTTATTCATGAATGCTGGATCCGGCACATCTTGAGGGGATCACTGCAGAGGCGATGACACCCGTCACATTCACCGGACCTTCCCGAAAAATCGCGCCGTCACTAATCCCAGCCTGAGGCCACCATGAGGATTAAAGTCATCTCTGCTCTGTCACTTTACCAGACATTTGATATTTTTAGTCAGGTGATTCTGTTCTATTGCGCCAGCTTCCAGAAGCGATTTTTAGGAGTCAGCATCATCCCAGAGAGGATTCATTAGGAGGAGTTCTATGATAGTGATGCTACAATATTTATGGGAGCCACAGTGGGGCGATCAGCAACAGGGGTCTGCCTTCTAATCATCTCCACAAGTGCACTGTATGCAGACAGCCTTCTTCTCTTCTCTTCTCTTCTTTCTCTCTTCTTTTTTTCTCCTCTCCTCTTCTCTTCTTCTCTTTTCTTCTCTTCTTCTCTTCTTCTCTCTTCTTTTTTTCTCTTCTCTCCTCTCCTCTTCTTCTCTTTTCTTCTCTTCCCTTCTTCTCTCCTCTCCTCTCCTCTCCTCTCCTCTGCCTCTACAGTTCTCGCATCCATCTGCTGATCCTGAGTTAGAATTAGAAGGCTGTCGATCTGATCCCCAGATACAGTTTAACCTCTTTTTTATTGCTTTCGTTCCTACCAGTCTCATTGATTTTAGTCACCATTCATCAGAACCGTTTCCTTTATGGTCCATTTACCCTCGAGATCATGCTCCAGTGATGAGACCAGGCCAAAATATTGATACTGAATCATAAAAGTATGCATTTCAGTTTTGTCAGAGAAGCCCAGCCCTGATTTAGAGAATGTCAAAGTCGGGTGCTTTTATGTGCTACATTAGTCGTGACTTTCAGAAGGTTTTAAAAGCCATATAGCCAATTTGTCATTGAAGGCAGATATTGAATGCAAGTGTTGGATGGTAGAAAGTCACCTTAGTCACTTCGGGGACCAATTTGGGTCCGTTCTTCCTTGTGTGTTGATGTCCAAACAAAAGCTGACCCCCATCACGCTGTGCACAGGGCTTTCAGGCCCCACTGAAGCAGCTCACCAAACAGACGACTGCCACAACTCATGGACTTCTAAGTATTCTTTAATTGTATTTGTCCCTGATAATTAATTTTATGACTTTGATATGATTTGTTATCTCCCTCGAAAAAGCGCTTGAAATCAGGATTAGCGAGCATGATGATGGTATTATCATCAATGAATTGGGAACCATTTTGTATTGCAATAATTGGGACACAATAAGGTCTTTGAAAATCTCCTTTCATGCAATATCTGGCCCTCTAGCATCTCCATGACACAGATACCGACTGAGTGTTCAGTGAAAGACTTATGGATCGCCAGTGGTCAGCACATCGTCGTCAATCCCTGCAAGTGGCTCTTAGCGATTGGGAGAAACCTCTGAGTTTGCTTCCGGCGTTTAGTGGGGTCAGATCAGGAGAGTGTTCAGAGAAACAGTTTGTTGTTTACAGTCACACTCAGTTTGCATCATCGTGGTTGGCGAGAAAATTACAGTGGTTGGGGGTGTAAATGGGCAGTATATGCATTGTGTGGGTGGGTAGTGTGTGCATTGTGTGGGTGGGGGTGTGGGTGGGTAGTGTGTATATTGTTTGGGTGGGTAGTGTGTATATTGTGTGGGTGGGCAGTGTGTATATTGTGTGGGTGGGTAGTGTGGGGCTCATTCCCGGTTTCCCAGTTTTGTTTGCATTTCTTCGGTGGTTTGTTGCCACCCTGTTGTCTATCACAGCCCCCCGCCTCCACAAACAGGCAAGGCAAACAATACTTGTATGTGTATTCTAGAAATGATCACATTGTGTCAGGCGTTGTGTAATCCAGATATATTATCTGTAAAGTTCTGCTTTGTGTTTGTGTTGCTTTCCTCTGCCTTCAGCAGCTTCCTTGCTTTATGGGTCCCCAACACCTGATTTTTGAGATGTGAACTCTTAGGGACTGTGGAGGGACAGACCTCGGAACAGAAAGCAAGATGAAGGAGTTGGGCACAAGGGGTGAGGATTACAGAGGCTAATTAAAGGCTTTAAGTGTAAGCCCCCCCCCATGTGATCTGAGTACCAAATCAGTCACTTTGATTACAGTACCAAACACTTTCTTGGGGAGAAGCCATTCCCATCAGCCCCTGCCAATGCCTGACAATCCTATTCCATACTTCTCCAACAGATCAGGCTAATAATTTGAGGGCACATTTAAATTTCAATTGCTGTCTACCCGTCCAAAGAGGTGGGGGTTCTGATGTAAATGCCTCAGCCCGGCCAGTCAGGTGGGGGTTCTGACGTGAGTGCCTCAGCCCGGCCAGTCAGGTGGGGATTCTGATGTGAATTCCCCAGCCCGTCCAGTCAGTTGGGGGTTCTGACATGAATGCTCAGCCCATCTGATCAGGTGGGGGTTCTGAAGTAAATGCCTCAGCCCAGCCAGTCAGGTGGGGGTTCTGACATGAATGCCCAAGCCCGTCTTATCAGGTGGGGGTTCTGACGTGAATGCCTCAGCCCAGCCAGTCAGGTGCGGGTTCTGACGTGAATGCCTCAGCCCATCCAATCAGGTGGGGGTTCTGACATGAATGCCTCAGCCCATCCAATCAGGTGGAGGTTCTGATGTGAATGCCTCAGCCTGGCCAGTCAGGTGGGGGTTCTGAAGTGAATGTCCCAGCCCTTCTGATCAGGTGGGGGTTCTGATGTGAATGCCTCAGCCTGGCCAGTCAGGTCGGAAATGGAGATGGGCATTTCTCAATATGCATACAGTACTTTACTGTACTCTTGTACTCATATACCCATGTTTCATCATCTTCTATTGCCGAAGACCAGTTCCAATACTCAAGAACAGAAGTATGGAGGACAATAAAAATCATGTCAATCTTGCCCCACCCCAATTATCAGGGATATATCAGTTGCATCCTCACCAAATGAGACTAATCCCATGATTCATTGCACCCCAAGTTTGTTCTTGGGAGGCATGTTAGCAAGACCAGTTTTGAAAAGGCCCCAAGTACAATCTTTGTGTTCTTAGTATTAAGAAACACCCCTTCAATTTCCTTCGGGATTAATAAAGATTTCTGATTTCTCTGAAGACTTTTCTCTTTCCATTGCCTATCTGAAAGACAAGCTGGCAGGAATGATGTTACCTCAGACAGCAGACACATGACAGAGAACAAATGTTAAGATAAATGTCCCCTTTACTCACTTTTCTGTAGTAACTGCACCTTGATCTGACCACTAAGGAGGACGTCCACAGCTCTGAAGTCCTCTGAAGTCTTGAGATTTTCTAAGCATGTTACCCACTGCATCATCTTAACAGCTTTCAAACCCCTAAGCAGACCTGTTTGTCACCAGGACTCATGGGTTGGATGGTTTACCCCAGGTGCCTGAAACCCCCCTCTTCAACCTCAAGGACCGTGGTAATGTTCTTATGTTCTTAACTTGTACTCCACAGCAGCTCATCGACCACACTTCCCATTAAGAGCGAGGAGGGTCACCATTCCCCCCAGTTCCCCCTAAAAGCCTCATCCGGAATGACCTCCGCTGTCACCGCGATTTAGAGGAAAGTGTTGCCAAGCTAGCAATTTCACTGGAGCAAGAGCGAGGAAGAAAATCGCTCCGTCACTGTGATGTGACATACAGCTGGGTCATCGGGGCTTTCGGGGATAAGAGTGCTGTGTTCCGGAATAGCTGGTGCATACTGGTGCTTACTGGTGCTTACTGGTGCATACTGGTGCTTACTGGTGCTTACTGGTGCTTACTGCACATCGCCTTGTTTATATGTCAGGCTGTCAGTCTGATCATGCTTCTCCACTCACACGGGGATGTTAGTAGAAGTTAAGGAAAAGGGCACTAAAAGCATTGTTACATGGCAGAACTCTTTTATGTCAACCTGGTCTAAAAATGGTGGCTATATGTAGGCAAAAAGGAACATTACTAATTAAAGCCAAAAACAGTTATAATGACTCAATTGAAAATTAAATGAGATGATACACTTCACTATGGTTCTTGTACAGAATCAATGCTAGATGGGCATTTTATCCTGTTTTTACCCTGCAGATGCACTCTTGTACGAGGCGCTCATGGCAGGATCAATTCTGCATCTAGGCCATTTGTCTCTCTGGTGTTAATTCACGGGTGGCTGCACAGCACGTATTGTCAAGCCAGGACAGTACACAGTAGGGTGTCAGTCAGAACAGAGCTGCAGAAGTCTAAAATTTAATGAACAAGCCAGTGGGAGGGAGGAGCAAGCTGGGTGGGAGGGGCTACCCAGGTGGGAGGGTGTGGTGGTGCGCTGCACACCAAAAAAGATTGAAGTGGAGAATTACAAAACCCTAAACTTCAATTATCCAGTCTAAGCTTGTAAAGAAGGACTCGAAGACTTTGTGTATACGAGTGTGGCATTCAATTCATCCTTTAAACGACCCAATTGGCATAATTAATTTTATATCAATTTGTGTTTTGTTAAACAACGTCAGTGCTTTGTACTCTACAAAAAAAAGCACATGTATTTAAAAATCTCAAGTAACCGCATGATTAGCTACAGATTAGACCAGATTAGTCCTGAGTAATCAGCCTAAACAAGAGTCAGCTTGCAGGCAGCTCTCTGTGGCACTTTCTTGTCAGGGATTTCTTGACTTTCGTTTGAGGGGGAGCCACTTGTTAGCAAGAGCTCGCTGGACGTAAGCCAAGTATGGCCAGCCACTGATGACTTTCCATTGATGGAACAGCATGGCAACTTCTGTGCATGAGCTGTCTGCCAGGAAACCTCTTTGACGTATCTCGGAGAGGAGGATTAAAATTCAGCGTGTTAAATACAGAAGCCGGCAAGACCGTGTGGCCAAATATAGAATTACTGAGTTTCCAACGAGAGATTTAGACTGAAGAAAAGTCATTCTGGTTTGAGGGCCTTTCTGGGTGAGAGACACAACTGAGGCCAGTACAGCACATCAGGGTTTGAAGCTAATCACCAGACCCTTTCCTACCTCTCAAGTTCCTGCTTTTGGAGTGAGTACCTTATATTCAAAACTGTTTTCTGTGTTGGTACCACGAGCTCCTATGGCTCAGTGGCCTAAGCCTGTGTGCTTGTAATCACAAGGTCACAGGTTCAAACCCAGCCTCAGCATGTCTGTGGGTCCTTGAGCAAGGCCTTTAACCCCCAGCTCCCTGGGCACCCCTTCTGCTCTACAAAGAGCAAGTTGAGGGAGGCATAAAAAGAATTGCACAGGGATCAATAAAGTTCAATTATTATGGTCTGTGAAACGCTGACCTCTCAAGCAGAGATGCTCTTCACTTGAACAGATGTGAGGACATGTGCTTGTGCGTCGCATGGCTCAGTGTGCCAGTTGGTTGGCGTGTCCTCTCTGCAGAATCTGCTACATAATCCAGGGCAGGGGTCACCACAGCAGAGCCAAAAAAGCAAAGCTCCAACCTGCAGGGGGCGCCCCCATTCTTCAGCTAGGTGTTTTCGGCTGCCCTCTTAGCCCTCTGGAGAAAACCAGCAACAAGTCAAAGGGTGCCCTCAACCCCCAACTGGGGGCAATAAATCCATCTGAAGCCTAATAAAAGGGGGACTGTTTCCTCTCCACTCAGAATACCCCCCCCCTCATGGCTCAGCCAGTACCTCCCGTGGGACCAAAGTCAATCCAAATTCCACCTCATCATGGCCGCCACCATAGCTTCCTTACATGAATTTAGCTTAATTGGCTTCCCCTATCTGGACTGTTGGCTTAATAAGACGCTGGTCTCGGAGCTGCTCCCTCTCAGCTCCCAGTCAGACAGTCCACATTTTCACTCTCCCCCCGCTATGGGAGACAGTCTGGGAGTCCCCGTGGAGCGGTTTGAGAAAGACTGTGCCAGAGGATACCAAGCTTCACTTCTGAAGAGGACACAACAGTCTGTTATTGAAAGCAGAAATGGTATATGCGCTGGAAATGGCTATTTCACTAACAGCAAAGCGCTCTTCTGAAAAAACAATCTCCTATGGCTTTGTTTTTGTTGTTTTTTTTGTGGGGGGGTTGTTTATCATTGAAAATGGTACTGGAGCACAGAATTGTGTGCTAATTTGCCAACCCCACCTCCCCTATTGACCTCTAGCTCAGCAACTTGCTTCATTGCCCACATTTTTCGACATAGGGCTTTAGGTGGACAGACAGGCCACCACAGGGGGCCTCTTCGAAGATCAGCCTCCAACCACTCAACAGCCAATTTGACCCTGAGGGTGAGGTGTTAGCAAATTAGTACGGCAAAGTGTGTGCACCATTAAGCAGGCGTAGGTGGAGTCTGATACACCGACCCATTACCCACAGGCACCCTGCCGGTCACTCTCCTGTTGTAACATTAATTCTGCTCTTACCTCATGCTGCCATCTAATGGTGCTGCAGAGTCACTGCATCTCCAACATTGAACACCAAGACATAGAATATAGTGGCCACTGATTCACTGACTGCCCACTCTTTCGGGCTGGATTTGGCTTCTGAGACCACAAAGTAGTCAGACTCTTCCTCCCACCAGCCTCATCTCATCATGGTACCAAAATGGATGAGAGCAGACTGGGTGAGTCATTTGCATAGATCTCTTGTGTCCTGCTTCTAACCAATGAGATGCTGAGGGCCAAGGAATGGTTCCAATCAAGTGCCTGTGTTAGATCAAAGAGGAGTATTTGCTGAAGCAGCATATCAGTGAGTTACCGTTCCTTTGAGGGAAGAAGCAGCACACTTCTGATGCAACATCTGGCCGGCAGACACCCTGCATGCACAATATTACACACAAGAGATGCAAACATCTGGACAACCTTATGTTTCTATAACTCAAAAAAACAACAGATACCACAGAAATAGAGCCTCCAGTCCCGGCAGGCTGAGGTTGGTCTGTCATTATGGGGCCCAAATGTGATTTCAGCATCTGTGGCTTCCTTGTTTAATGGGTAACTAAGCATGAGTGTCGGACTGGAGGAGGACTCCCATTGGTGGAATGACGTCATGTGACAAGCACATTCCTTCACTGCTTTTGTGCCTTAATACTAATACATTAGAATGGGTTCTGTTATGTCTCGCAACCCCAGAACACACACACGGACCCCTTTGCATGACCCCCCCTGCCTTCTGTAGCCCCGCCCATTCCTTTCTAATTTCCTGCATGTTGCCCCTGGATACAAGCATCCTTCATCTTTCTCCTCCCCTCCACTTTACACCCATCTCCACTCTCCCCCAGCACCGTTTCTACTCTCTAAAAAGGACCGGTTAAAAAAAGAATTCTCCCCCATACCTTATTTCTCATTAATATTCATGAGCAGACTGGTATGTCACATCCTGCCAAGACGATTCTACACATATGGATTGTGATTAGAATCAGTGTCCAGCTGGCTGATGAATTTTAATAAACACCTGTGTTCGCCAGAGCTATCTTGCATTCTCCCACCCAGAAACCATGGGGGGGGGGGGGGGGAGGGTTCCTACCTTCCCAACAAATTAATACAAGAAAAAACAATTTTGTCGGACA
>JAODKF010000126.1:23861804-23892450 GCA_026779585.1 Mormyrus proboscirostris
CCCCCCCCCAGAATGGATTTTGTGTTCAGGGCCGAACTGGGCAAATATTTTGTACTCCAGAGTGAAGAAAGGGAATTTCCCTATGTGGCTTATTTACACGATCATCATCATCAATACATTGAGATATAATCAGAGCAGTAATAACCTATGATTTGACCATCTTTCCCTTATTCATACCAGGTTTGATTAAAGTTTTTCAAAACATGAAACCTCAGCTCGATTATGAAACATACATATTTGGGGTATGAGTTTGCACAATATGTGAAAATGTCTGTAACTGTTTTAGTTTGGCAAATGACAAAACATGCTCCCGTATGGTTTATGAGAAAGTAGGTAGGGTGTTCACTAGCCAGCGAATTACAGACAGTATTTTCCCCTGAAATGCCTATGCAGTGTCAGTGGCAGTACTGAGTGTTATTCTAGTTATGGTTTTCAGGCCGTTAAGATTCTTTTAAAGTCATGTTTAGAAATGAAAGTCATCTTTCTGACGTAGTGATTAAACATCAAATCACCCTGATTTGTCCACTGAAAACTCAATGCCAAGTCGGTGAAGAGAAATCCCTTTTAGCCACAGATTATGGCTAGTAGTTTTGCTGATTTTAAGTTGTGTATAAACGGTTTATAGGTTGTTGACTGATTGTTACCCTGTGTGTATAATTCCTGCCTTAGAAATAAATGTATTTTGGGAAAAAAAAACACATTGTGTAAAGATGTCATCTATTGTTATTTTTATACACACACACACATATATACATACACACAACACGATGTAGAACACGTTACCAACTTCTTTTTTACAATGTGTAATTTGTGATCTGCTTGGCATAGATTGTTCTCCTTACTGGAGGAATTTGAGTTCTGAAGCTTCAGAGATGTTGCTGATGCCCCTTGGTGCCCGTCGGAGGGTTAATGTGCCTGCCTATGTGGGAGAGATCGAGACAGAACCGTGACTCTCAAAGAATGGGGGCAAAGACGGCTGTTTATTAAAGTCTGGAAAAATACAAAAAGATGATGGGGAAATAGCACCTTCACACGAAATGCCTACATCTCAGCTGCGTTTATCAAGCCCCCCACCAAAATGTGAGCAAGGCAAGTCAATACGGCTGCTACTGTGACAATTTCGGGTCCGAACTGCGCAGCGGCAGCAGAAAGTAACACTTCATCGCTTTTTATGAGGTGGCCTATTCTCCGTTAGTATTACATTGCAACAATGGCCATTAGTGTCCGTCAACACCTCCGGAAAAACTGCTGTAGCATTGCTGTGCACAGGAGCTGCGCTCCTAGACGTCCTGTGGAATAATTATCTGTGCTCCTTTTTCAAATTCCCTTTTCATCATGGGATGCTTAAATTATAACTTGTCCTGGTACAATGCAAATGAAAAATGAATGACCTCTTTGGCTGTGCCAAGGGGGAAAAAAGCACAGGAGGCTAATTCAAGCGATAGGTTAAAAAAAAAAAAACATTTCGATTCAAACCAGCTAGCAACTGTGTGTAGCCCACAGACTCAAACCTCATTTCCCCCATCCCTGGTTAATTCCATGCTGTTACCCCTCTGTAAGCTACATTCTCTACCATGCAAAATTAAGTCTGAAAAGCATTTCGCAATGCATTCTGGGAGAACACTCTGCCCCTCGAGATCCCGTCAGGTTCAAGCTGTTCAAAGCATCGCTCCATTAGCTGCGTGATTCAGCCTCGGCATGCCGGGATCAATTCGGGATGCAACCAAAGGATCTGTTTCCATGGGAACAAAATTGCACAAGCAGGGCTCCTGAGCAGCAACTCCATCATTGGCTGACCGTAACCTGGCCGTCTGCAGTGGCAGAACGTGTACCGCCCCGCCAACGGACTATGGAAATGTCATCCATCCTCCATCAGGCTTCTGGCCTACGACGTGTAAAGACAGCAGTCATTCTGGCAGGGAGCCTGAAATTCTATTTATTAAACACAACACTGTCACATTCTGAAAATGGACAAGGACCCCCATCATTAACTGGTGTAACACAGATATCCACCAGCAGAGGTCACCAGAGGTCTCTGGAAGTGACGCTACAGACACCCCCAAAAGACAGTGGTCTTTCATTTTGCCTCCTCCCTAAATGACAGAGTAACATGATAAATTCTCTGCTTCTGACTGTATTATGCAAAAAAAGCAGAGTTACAAACACCAACCCGTCTACTATATTTGACATGGATGTTGTAACGTGTCCTGCTTGAAATAAAATCAATTCACCAGAATTGATTTCACCAGAGTCCAGTCTCTAAGCAGCCTTACAATAGCACTGCTTGCCAGGGTCTACTTGGAGGAACTTCCTGCTGTCTGTCACAGGTAACCAGAAGTTTTTCAATCTGGAAATCGATGCTCAAAATGCTACAACAGCACCATCAACAGGAGAAAGAGAAAGGTCTCAGGCCAAGGTCCTCTGCAGTGTCCAATAGCAGAATATTTTCTGTATACAACTAACATTCGGTTCAAGTTGGGCCTTTATCTTCAATAAGAAGACCATCATTTTGAAGTAAAGATCTTGCCTTCTGATTTCCATACTTCTCAGCATCAAGGACATCCATCCTCAGGCTCGTCTGATTCCTTATTTAGTCAAGTTTAATGTGACTGTTTCGTCTGAGTCGTCGAGGCTGACAGTTCCTGTGCAAGATGTCAGGGGCTGACCCCTGCCTTTGAGCAAAATCAAGGCCTACAGATGAGGGTGGGAGTGCAGGGATGGGCCAGGCACCATTTTCAGGCCCCTGGCGTCCCTGTCTGGCTGACGTGGGGGTCGTCTCCCCCCGCTGGGGAGGTGCTGGTGACCTCATCCAGAAGCTGACAGGTGGGGTTGGAGAAGGCAGAGAGGGGAAGAGCCAGTCGCTGCATCTCCTGCTCATGCTCCTGCTGTTCCCGCCTCCTCCGCAGGTCCCGCCCCCTGGATCGATAAACGGATGGTCTCGTTATGCGGAGAGCAGCGCCAACAGCAGGGTCAACGGGAAGCGTGTAACCAGGGAACGGCAATTTAAAAAGTTGCTTCGGTAACACAGCACTTAAAGCTGTTGTCGTGATGCATTATAGATACCTTCAGAATGCAATATAATGGTCAGTATATGCCATTTTAATGCATTATGAAGGCCTTTATAGTGAATTATAGATGAAAGCTTCAAAGAGCATCCATAATGCATAATAAATATGACTATGATGTGTTATGCCTTTTTTTATAAAACACATACATTTTAAGAGTGATAAATCACATGTTCTGTTCTCTTCTTTAGACTACTTGGGCTCCAAGATGGATGGATGGAAACCATTTAGCTAACTTTCCTTCCGTCCATTTTGTGTGAATCTCTGTAAACCCATGAAATCCTACGGCGATGTGAGGCATCGTCCTCCCCTCTCCAGTTCTCAAATCCAGCATCGAAAATCTAACATCATTCTTCTGCTTGATTCCATCAAAAAAAAAAAAAAAAAAACACTAGAATTGTCCATGTAAGATATAGGTTGGACAAACCTGACATTTCCCTTGAATATTTTTTCCTTTGAATCCCTCCTGAACTAACGTGAGTAAATGGCAATGTTTCATATACGCTAATCGTGTTGAACATCCGTCTGTGATGCGGGTGGGGCGGGGTAATGGTGACAGGCGTGGCGGCGTTGCACACTGACGTCTTATAGATGTATCCGCCCGTTATTCCCATTCCGAGTAAAATGATGAGGGTCATCATGATGATACCAAGGACATACCCTGCAAGAAAGTAATACAAAAGGTCTAAGCAGTACTTTTTAAAGCAAGGATTCTGCTGGAAAATAAGCAACCAACTCAAAAGGTATGTATTTCTATGTCATCCTGGAGGAAATGCTCTGTGGCCCTACAAGCTTGATGTCAGCATAGACATGATCTACAGAGTTGGGGCAATAACATTTCTGTACTACCATAAAGGACACTTACAGGACCATACCCCACCCCTGCCTCGGGCAGTTTGACCACCTGCCTCCGTTTCTTGTCCCAGCGCCTAAAGCCCTCAACCAGCAGGACAGTTAAAGTTTGGCCCGAGGGAGCCGTCTCCGAACCTACGGAATGGGATGCACTTGCCCTTCAGTCCGACCGGGAGGTGTGCACTTCATCTCTCCTGTCACACGCGAACTACTGAGTGGACAATGTCACTGTTAACCAAAAGGACCCGGGTGAGAAGCCGTGGATGAGCAGGGAAGAGTCACACGGCCGCTCAGAGCAAGAGGCTTGGCTTTTAAATCAGGACGCGACACAGTCTACAGCGTCACCAGAGAGAACCTTAAGAGAGGCATCAGGTCTGCAAAAGACGAGTACAAGTTATGGATAGAGGAGGACTTTAATGGTAACTCACGGTACACGTGGCAAGATGTTACAGACTGCAAAAGGAGAAAACGACACGCAGCATAGAACAGGCAATAACACCGCCAAGCTAGTGGAGGAATTTAACTTCATTGCTCAGCTTGACAAAGACAATAACCAACCTCGGTTCCCTTTCAGACCGCGGGGAGAACCACAGACTCCTGTGCTGGAGACCGACGAGTTGCGGCGATCCCTGCACAGCATCAGCACGCGCAAAGCAGCCTGGTGGTATACAGGGGCGTGTACCTAGGCTGGCCACCTAGCTGAGGTATTCACACTCATTTTCAACCTCTCTGTATCCTCGACTACAGTCCCCGTGACCCCCAAAAATCACCATCGTGTCCATTCCCAAAAAAACCGATGGTACCTAATCGGCCAGTCCCTCGCACCCCTGTCGTTTCAAAATGCTTTGAGTGACTGGTTCATCAAATACACTGTCCCAGCTGATCTTAACACCAGTTCGCCTACCGACCAACAGGTCAGGATGCCATTTGTGCAACTATCACCTGGAGAGACACACAACACCTACATCAGGATGCTCTTTTTCAACTACAGTTCAGTGTTTAATATCATCATATCAGGCAAGGCGGTAGACAAACTCCTTGTGCTAGGACTAACTCCCTTCCATATGTAACTGGGCACTGGTGTCCCCCAGGGCTGCGTGCTGAGTCCTATCCTTTTGCATTCTTTACGCAAGACTGCCACCCCATCCACAACTCGAACATTACTGTTAAGTCTGCAGATGATCCAACAGTCATCAGATTCATATCAGACAATGACGAAGACACATGCATACAGGGAGAATGTTTAGAACCTGACAACTTGGTCTGCCAACAATAACCTGATCTTAACCTTAACAATCTTAAATCACCAAAAAAGACCATGGAGATTATTGGCGACTATAGGACTACTAAGATGACCTCACGTAGTTCTGTCCACATCAACACTGAGGTTGTGGAGAGGGTCCTTAACTTCAGGTTCCTGGGAGTTAGTATCATGGAGGATCTCTCCTGGGCAGATAACATCTCCGCAGTGGTGGGTAAGGGACAACAATTGCTTTATTTCTCAGGATGCTGCAGAGAGCCGACCTTCCCCAAAAGCTGCGTGTCAACTTTTGCAGATGCACAATAGAGAGCATCCTAACGAACTCCATGACAGCCTGGTACAGCAGCTGTACAAAAGCTGACAAAAAAAGCGCAGGATAATCACTGCAACAGAGCTGCCATCACTGTATGGTCTTCACAACACTCGCTGCGTGAGGAAGACTACGAACACTATCAAAGACATTACACACCCTGGACACCATCCGCTTAAGCTCCTCCTGTCTGACAGGCACTTCAACTCTTAGACTTACAGATTTAAAAACAGCTTCTTCCCAAGAGCTGCGGCACTAATGAACTCAGAAATCTCAGTCTGACAGATTAATGTGCTGCTGCTATTGGAATATGAGCACTATTATTTATGTCCTTTTTAAGCACCAATTAAGTTTAGCATTTCATGCTAACCATACATCAGTCCACTGCGCCCTTATTGTAACACTGCTGCGGATGCTATTTAGCAGCCCTATGTTTCATTTTGCCTGTATATTGTATTTATTACTCTGAATATATGCTTTTATAGGGATGATATTTTTATGCTTCTGTCTTACTTATTCTTTGCATATGTGTGTGTCTTTAAATATAAATGCATCATTTGAGATTAATGCAATTACATGATGAACTTCTTGAATCTTAATTTGCATTTCTCCTTTGATGGTCACTGGGCTTTTTAATTCACCTCAGTTGGCTTACCCCCAATTCCAAGGTCTTTCTTTCTGGTGGGGTTAGTGCGGATCCAGTGGCTGGGTCCCACGGCAGGTCGTACTGCTGCATCCTCGCCTTGAGTTGAGAGGACTTGGACTGGATTGAGGATCTCTGCACCTGTCGGTGAGGGACTCAGGAAGGTATCCGGCAACAGCACTGCAGTCACCTTACCTGGAGTGTCATCTAAACGTGAGGTGAAGATACACCAACCAGATCAACAATAAACCTCATCATACATATCACAGAGACACGTGTTGTACTTTTGAAATTCCTAAACGCAAGACATATATGCTTAAGATTGTTTACAATTAGTGATTCGCGACAATTACACTACTGAGATGCTTCACACAGCATTAATTACATACGCTTAGATATTTATGACATAACTCTTCATCAGTAGTCCCAGCAATACTGATGTTAAGCTTTGCTAAAGCATCAGCCAATTGGGAAGAATGTTTTGTTAAAGGGTCACAGGATTTGAGTTCTCAATGATCAGCATCCATTGGAATGCAACTTTGGAACCGCATTTATCATTCAGTTACACACCATAGGCCCCAGGAAAGACTTGAAGCTTGGCTCTGAAGAGATAAAAGCCCCTGTGTTTGGCGTCAGCGTTTTCACGTACATTCGGTCATGTGATACACAACCAGCCCCCTACCATGAAATGAGAGTACTGCACCATTTACGGTGACAATATTCACACAGTGGGAAGCAGGTAGGAGTGCCTACGTCTAAAAGGCTCCTTTTCCTTTCCTAACTACATGGCTAAAACACACTGTCTGACTGTACTGGTCACGGCACAGGGATTGGCCGCGCTGACAAACACCAAAACTCAGTACCTCCGCAGACTTCAATGACACAGGCTTCTCTTTGGATTAGACCATCCTGCCCAATCACGTAACACCAAGGCATCATGGAGGAGTCTGGGTTGCGACAGAAGTTGTGGTCTCCAATTCCTAACAAAGAACACATCTACCTATAATACATATTCACATTAAACTTTTAAACATGCTTCATCATCCTTTAAACACCACTGTTACTGAAATTGATTGATTTATAACTTTCATTATCAGATTTAGGAAGTGCCAGGTTAAAAAAAGTCATTATCTGACCCTAAGCTCTCCTAGCACGCTCTCTTGTCTAATGTCTGTGTCCCATGTCATGAAAATCTGTCTAATCTGACGACCAAAATTCAAGCACCCCCACTGCATTTTATAGACATGCATATTTCTTGGGTTTCTGATCAGACATCAGCCACACTCTCCTGCAGAGGAGTTCTAGAAGATCAGCAATCCCCACACACCTCCAACAACATGGAGAGCGGGGTCTGCTTCCAGGACCTCCGCATATTGCTGTTGAAGCACGTACTTGTCTCTACATACAACCCACAAGCAGGAACAACAGAAAGGAATCTGTAAGAGCTGGTGAGCTCGTTTCCTACCTGCGTGGCGGTCAAGACCAGCTGTTGCTGCATAGTCTCTAGTGGTCTGGGCCCAGTTCAGGCACTTTTCACCCGTTAACGTGATCTGCTGCTCGCCTCTGTATTCAGCCCCGTTGGATCGGATGCACTCTGTGAAACGGTCCCTGGCTGACAAAGGTCAGCACAAAGAGCATGATGTTCACTAGTAAAATATACAAGGACTCCAACTACCATCCACTGCACACAGGTAACACTCTACTTGATGCGGGGCACAAATACTTCACTGAAGTACAAATCATGAACTCATATAGTCGCTACTTAAGATGCGGCATGATTCATTAATCTTGCACAAACATGAGATCAGTATTTCACTCGCGTTGTTCATTACGTGTTCCTTCACTAGTTACAGAATTAACAGATACTATATGTGTTACTATAGCCTATCTGTTTGAGATAAAAACGTGCGTCACCATTCATTACCGAATTAACATGAATATCAGTATGTAACTAAGACCTAGTTTGTGGTTAATTAATACATAAGTAATAGCATAATACTATACAATTTGTGCCCCGTCAAGCGAAGTGTTAACGGATATGTAAATTTATGTTTTGTCCGTTCATTACAGATCAAAGCACATTAACTTCACCGTGTTTTACTTACTCTTAAATAGTACTGGTAGTAATATTAAAATGTTTCTTCACTAAGCACAAAGTTTAAAAAATTCAGAATAGTATTTAGTCAAATTTTATTTTCTACTTAACGCTTACCTTCATTACCCTTTGTAACGCTCGCAAATGCGACACAGAGTAGAACAAAACGCCGCATGATGATTTAACGCCGCAAACAAATGCAAACTAGCAAGACAGGGGCTGCCGCGTGCTTAACTCCCGGGGGGGTGGGGTTGCGCCATCCCCCAACGCAGCTAGCCAGTTTGCACGCAGTCCCTCTTTTATGGCATGACGGTCCTTGTATCGGCGTGCGGGACCATGTCTTCGAGGTCCTAAACGCCACCTGAGCAGCCACTTCTGCTCCCCTCTAGCCCCATAGGGTCACAGCAAAGTGATCGCGACAATCCGGGAATGACTGTACTATGGAAGGGGGCGGGGAAACTATAATCACAGTACTTACTAAGGTAAAACACTATAAATACCTCTATTTATATATGCACTTCAGTGTTATAGCTAACAGTGTTAATTGTGTTTGTTAATTATTTACTGAGTTTCTGCATTGACTATGCCAGACATACTTATATACATATATAGATACATATTTTAACTAAAACGGAAACTTTATGTAATAGTTTCAGTTAAGTTGAAACATACCTCATCAGCAACCATATTCTACAGTTTAAAATTATATTTGATGGCTCTTATTATAATGTATGAGTTGTAATAGAGTAATAGAGTGGTGATACTTTATTAACTCCTGTGGGGTAATTCTGCTTTTGCTTTAGTCCTTCCTGCTCTCTATGAGGTACACAAGCAGGTGAGTGCAGGCCTGTGGGATATCACAGCAGAGGGTCAGCCACTGGGGAGGCCCTGGGGGAGGAGGGGGAGGGGGTAGGGGCCTTGCTCAAGGGTCCAAGGATGTGTGACTGTTCTGCTGGGCGGACTGCTTCAGCTGGGGTTCAAACCAGTGACCTTATGATCACACACACAGCAGCCAAGGTCACCGCGGTGTGCGTGGGGATCATGGTCTGTGGACTGGTGCTGCCCCGTCCCTGGTAATATCTGACCAAAATAGAGTCACCCCCCCCCCTCCCAGGCAGGAGGTAGCAGGACACAGTTCCTGAATTGTAAACCTGGGCTGGTGTTTATCATAAACACACACATGCACAGTACATAATCAGCTCCTACAGTGACTGTTCTTGAAGGCCCCCGGGGTCACTCTTGCGTTTCCACAGCCTTGTCACTGTTTTAGAGGAAAGTGTTTTTGACGAGAGCAACAGGGTTGTGTAAAGAGGTCAGACCCCTTTCTATTCATAAGGCGCCTTAAAAGAAAACGGTTCATGCTTATGACCATTCAACCCCTTGCATGCAACCTTTTTCCAAAGAGAAGTGCTACTTCTTTGTCCCTGATTTTTTTTGTGTGTGTGTGCACAGCTGTCTGTTACCCATCCAGGCCAGAGGTACCCCTGTCCCCATTGTCGTCTGTCTCCTGCGTTGTCGTGGAGACGCAGAGCTGGGCAGATGGGCTCCCGTTACCGCCCGGATGGGTGATTTCCATTAGCCGCTTCAGCCGCGTCGAGGCGTGAGAGCAAACAGCAGAACCGGAGATGTTCTGCTTTCCAACCAACCGACCAGTTGGGTCAATGATGCCCCTGACGTGGATAAAACAGAAAAACCACTCAATGCTGTATTCATTAGCTTATAATTACACATATAACACAAATACCATGGTAGCACATGCAAGGGGAAACGTTTTTTGCTTCAACAGCAACAATTGTTGCAAAACATAGAGCGTGGGGGGGGGGGGATTGATATTTGGGGAGTCACAGCTTCATAATTTAAATACAATGGTCTATTTGTTTGGGGGGGGGCAATTGATGCCAAATGAAATTTTGGGGGGTACATGTCTTTCTCCATCCCCCCAGTTCCTATACCCCTGTTCATCGCAATGCCACAGAGCTTAATGGGAGGCTATAGTCAATGCATTTTGCTTAATTATATAATAATGCATCCCAGTTTGGAGGGTTTTGCCACATTAAATGATGACCTCAGCATGGAATGTACTTAGGCAGCTTTTCATATTTTCAGAGCTTGAGGTCTGTGACCCCTTATCCATGCTTGTTAGCAGAAACTTAGGCGTGATTTATCTTTCACGATATCCTTAGCCATCCGTCTTCCAGTTTACTCACTCCATCTGTCCAATCAGCAGCAGGCTGGAGGCAGGACTTTAGGTGCGGGTTTGTTCAGCCAGGCCACAGAGCCATCAAGACTGCCCTGGTTTGGCAGGAACTGCTGAGGAGGGTAGAGGGTAGAGGAGCGAAAGCTTCAGGCACTGAGCCATTCACGGCGAGTTATCCGCCTGGTCACAAACCGCCGGCCTCAACAGGAGTGGATGTGACACAGACCCATGACACGCCCCCCTGTTTCAGGATTGGAAGGATCCTAATAGCAATGAACAACAGTCACGAGAAATTAACTCAAAAAAATAATTGAAGCACCCAGAACTGACCGTTTTGGGTCAGTTTATCTTTTTTTTTCAACGTTTCTTTGCAAATCAGGGTGAAAACAGAGTTGAACTTGATCTATTTTCCTGTGCAACACCATGACCCAGAGTGTTCTACAATAAAACAAACAGCGACTGAAGAGAAGAAGACAACACTGGAACTCTGAAGTGTTCTGCCCCTCAAGCTAATGATTATTATTAGCTGGAAAAAAAATCACCAGATGGGCTGTTAGGCTGGAAATCATGAGGTGGCACGTGGGTTAGAACTCTGAGCTTGTGCTTGGTAGATCACAAGTTCAAATCCCAGGAGCAGCAGACTTTAGTGTTGGGCACTTGAATAAGGTCCCAATTGTTCCCGAAACTGTCTGACACTGATTTCTCAGTTAACCCTATATATTGCTTTGGATAAAAACAAGATGCGGTCTGCGTTACAGGGAAATCTGTGAGAACTGCGCCCTCTAGTGGCAATTAACTTTCTTTATATAAATAAGAATATGTTAGTATTGTAAAATTTTTCGCAAAATGATATATCATTTCACTGACCATGATTCAAAATGCAGACATCAATAAAAAATACATATACACCAATAAAATAACTCAAAATGTGCATCTACATATGAAAGTGTGATGCCTTTCTTTCCGCAAAGGATTTTATTTCTGTTCACGTCAAATATGTTTTTAAAATGGAGAAACTTAAGAAGATTACCTATTTATTAATCCCCTATAATGGATTTACCACCATTATAACCAATACTGACACGATAAGATGTTTGCCTTTGAAAATCACAAAGAATGGTGATAGCATCTCCCAAATCTTAAAAACTATATGTCACCAGTCGGCTGGCTATTAAGTCTCAGTGAATGGGACAGGACATGTTTAGTGTTATCTGCTTTTTTAACCCCCTTATCTATAAGGCTTAGGGTAGATTTAGAAAATCCATTAATTCCTTGATAAAAAACAGAGTTGTATAGCCTTCTATAAAATAAAGGATTTGATGGTGAATAAATTCGATTTTGAAACAGCTCTGCCAACAGACAGCCATGCTTTGTGCCCAGAGGTCTCTGTCCCAGAGGATGGTAACCCCAGGATGCTTTGGTCATACCCACCTATGCCATGTTTGCTGATGACATCAGTGGAGTTTTTGTTGTTTTTTTCTTTGTCTCTTATCCCCACAAATACCTGCTTATATAGCAAAACAAATAATAATAATGATAATAATAAATGAATATAAAGCCATAAAGCTATATGATTAATCCCCAGTCTATTCCCACTGGGGAATTCAAATCCTCCTGTGCATCTGAAAAAACTGTGTGTGGCATGAGAAGGATCCCATATGTATGGAAACCCAACAGATCATTTCTTTTCCTCCCATGACCACAAACATAACCATGACCAGTCATGACTTACACTGTAAAGTCTGAAAATTGAAGCAAACCGCTACACAGGTAATGCTTTGAGGCAGCCTGGGTCCTCAAAGGCGTCTAGATCCAGGCACAAAATGCACGCATGCCAGTCCTAATCCCTCTCAACAGGCAACTGGCACACGTAGATAAAACAGGTGCGGTCAACCAGAGGGGTACAACAAGAAAAGGTCCATCTTCATGTCCAACCCCCTAATACCAGGCAATCTAGCCCCCCGTAAAACCACCACAATGAGGATCTTAGTCGTTTTCTCCCCCCCTCTCATCTCAGAAAGCAAAATCTGATTTCCTTTTAGAAGCAATGAGGCAAGATTAGCTGACTCTCCCATCCTCTGCTAACTCCCTCAGAGAACTGCGCAGATTAGCTGGAATTTATTTTCAACCGCTTTATTATTTTTTGAGTCTATAGGAGGATTATGGGTTTTTTTGTTGTTGGTCTTTTTTTCATTAAACCTTACTTATATAGACGGAGTGAAGTTCTAGTTGTGTGTGGAAAAGGGAGTGTACCTCACCTCAGGAAGGCCCAGTGCTTCAACCACACACAGATTTGCACCCTGAGTCAGAGGGGGTCCCACGCCGGCAGAACATCTCCATCAAATCCCGCGTCCATTACCTGCTTTTCTCAGCACTGTAGGCCATGGGTGACGCCGGACAGGCACAGAGGAGAAAGTTCTCCTTTACGATCAAGGACATCCTGGCCGAGCTTCCCGAGAGTGAAGACAGAGAGGTGGGTGTCGGGCAGGCGGAGGCGTCCGGGGGGGTGCCGACATCTCAGGTGATTTCATCCACGAGCCCAGCAGAGCACCCCGAGAACATCTGCTTGTGCTGCTGCTTCTGTTCTCACTGTGGGGAGTCACTGAAGGCTGACTACCTGCCTGTGACTGGTAAGACTGAACTACTTACTTCCGAGTGATATATTTAATAACAAATCATTCTGTCTGGCACATTTGCATCCTCTCTCTCGGTGCAAAATGCATTTCACTAATAATAGATATAAACCGTCATATAACTCTGATACGCATGTCATGTTTATGTGTATAGATTTCAATAAACTAATTAATACTTTTTATTTACGAACGACTTAAACATAAACAGTGTTTGTCGAAGACAGGAAGGAAACCTATCAAATATATCATGTAACCTTACGCCCTTGTTTCGCAGAATTAGAGAATGTATACACAATGCGGATATTTAGATGGACTTCTTGCAATAACTTCTTTTGTCGCAGCGTGCCAATACATATGGTCCAGAGGAATGCTCCAAGAAGCATCTAAGCCAGCAGATACCTATAGCGGCCACTCCGAGGAGCTGTTCTTCGGTCAGATCCAGAGGCGTTCCCGACGCCACCGCACCATCTTTACTGAAGACCAGCTGGACGCCTTGGAGGAGTTGTTCGTGCAGAATCAGTACCCGGACGTCACTGCCAGAGAGCAGCTGGCGCTACGCACTCACTTACGGGAGGAGCGAGTGGAGGTGACGATCTTTATATATATGTATCGTAAAAAGCGCTCATATGAGCACACATAAAATTTACAATGGAGATCCCCAAATGGGTCTTACAGTCACTAGCAAAGTATTTATTCATCTGTGTATTTAAAATAGATTCATCAACAGATCGGAGACTTTTAGCTATTTTGAGAGTGCCACACAATTGTTTAACTTCTACTGAAAATTAAAGTTTGCAAAATATTTTACAGGTATGGTTTAAGAATCGCCGAGCCAAATGGAGAAGACAGAAGAGACTGGCTTTCGGCGCAAGTGACCTAAAACATTGGAGAAATGTCGAAAGCAAAAACTAAATCACAGAAAAAAACAGAGCTATACTAAAATATATTAAAAAGACTTAAATCACTAATTTGACGTTGCAATGGCCCTGACTTCCCATGACGCTTTCAAATTAGAATTAAAGACGCCACTAGTGGTTTTAAAATAATTAATTGTTATTATAATTAATATAATTATTGTTTTAGCAATATATTATGAAATCTACTAACAAAGCCTACATAGGGGCATCTATATCTTGATGACTAGATATTCATTTCAGGCTGTATTTCGCCTATTGCATTTAGCTATGTAAGAAAAACAAACGATCTGTGAACGGTCTTGAAAGTTTAGACGTGTGTGTACTACATATCCCAACACCACCCTCGAACGATAACGTAATTTCCGGATACGTCCGAGACGTTACGTTTCATATATGCGCAAGCTTGCTGGTGATGAAAATAATACACTCTGGACAGTGTGATAATGGTGTAATTCTTGACGTTTTTATTCGACGTGAGTTTATTTTGGGCGGTCGGGCGTTTTAACCGGACAAAGGGAATTCGGCCATCTGTTAAAGAGGAAATCGGCTGTTCAAACGTAGGGGCCGCGGCGCGCAATGCAGGCTGCCAACGAGAAAGCTTCTCTCTCAGGGGCGCTCGTCCCGGCGAGGCCGGACACTGCTCTCGCCGTGATACAGACGCCGGAGGACACACAGAAGCTCAAGAGGAAAATCCTCGATGAAGACACTTACATCGAGGTACGGACTGATTACTCCTCGTCCCGGTTGCTAAGTCTTGTTCGTCATCTTAGCGTCCTGAACAGCGATCGATAGGCCGGTGGGATGGAAGGTTATGAGTATTATTACTGGGTTTACTACCCTAACAGCGATGATCCACTTGTGTGATTATTTTTCTGATGCCTCACAATCTTCTAGAGTTTAGAGAAGATCATCCAGAGAGACTTCTTCCCCGATGTAACTAAACTTCAAGCCCAGAAAGATTACTTGGAGGCCGAAGAAAATGGGGACCATGAGAAAATGAGAGAGATCGCCATAAAATACGGATCTTCTTTGACCAAGTCCACGCCACGCACCTCCGTGCCATGTAAGCCTGGTGATTGTAAATGTGTATGCAGCTATTGCACTTTTACGTGTAAAGGGTCTGTTCTGTTGAGTTGCCTGGAATTTAAGGTACACCTTTTTTAATATGTGCTGTTTCAGATGTGACTCCAGCTACTTTCGAAACCCCCGAAGGTCAACCCGGCTCTCCCTCATTGTCCCTAAACAAGCTGCGGCAGGGGACAAAAGCTACGGAAGAAGGTGAGTGCCATGGCCTGGATGTTCCTTTCACACTGCCACCTCTTGAATGACCATATATAAACCAGTTACGACGAGTGCTGGACTTGCCAGACATGTTTAAATAAATGCGCACACACACACACACACACACACACGCAGCCTCTCTTAAAAGCTATTTCCTCTTTGCTTAAAGAGAGAGATTTTGTGTCCTAGAAATATGTGTATTATAAAAATAAAACTGTGCCACTTCTTCTATACTTGCATACTTAAGGCACCAGCAAGGAGCCAGTAAGTCTCACTCTGTTTCCTGCAGGGAGTAAGGAGGAGGAGGAGGGGGGAAAGGAGCTGCCATCCCTGGATCGCTTCCTGGCAAAAGCCACCAGCGAGGACAACGCTTCCTTCGAGCAGATCATGGAGCTCGCCAAGGACAAGGAGAAGCTGAAACACGCCTGGATGTACGAAGCTGAGCTGGAATCCGCGAAGGTCTGCCAGACATCCGCTCCACTTTCCATTCGCTGTTGTGCCGGGGGGTTTGTCTGCTGCACCTTCAAGGCACCATCCTGTATAAATCACCCACCTTTACTGAAAGGACACATTTAGATTATTCAAACTATGATCTACAATGACAGTCCATATGTTCTTCAGTAAGATGCTGCTTATTGTTGCCTTGGGTTACTTCTGCAAATGGGTTTTATGAATTTCAGTGGGTCTTCTATTGAAATAATTGCAGTTGAGGGCATGGTTTAATCCTTGATGATTTTGATGATTTCAGACTGTTCTGTGATTGTGGTTAGTGGATCTTGGTTGAGGAAGCTCTAGGGGGCGTAGTGGGTAAAGACGTGAATTTAGCCTGTCCACGTTAAAAGAGGAGCTCTGTGGCTGGGAGATATCGGTCGTTTGGTGTGAAGCATTAACTGGCTACACAGATTGCTTAAAATGTTAAATCGGTAAACGAGCGCGAGCGGGACAGTTTCCCCCTAAGTGTCACTGATATGCTGCCTTGCTGTCATCGTCCGTCACAGCGACACGAGGAGATCCTGGCTTTGCCGTCCTCGGAGAAGCAGGCCATCGAGTGCGGCAAGGCGGGCGTGGAAACCTGGGAGTACAAGGCAAAGAATGCCCTAATGTACTATCCTGAGGGTGAGTCCGTCCCCAGGGCCGGTACCTCTGCCTTGGCTGTGGCTGCATGGGAGGGTGCATGGGAGGGAGGGTGCATGGGAGGGTGCATGGGAGGGCCTGCAGACCGTCTCCTCTAACGCCTCGTCTCTTAGGTGTCAAGGACGACGATGCCGTGTTCAAGAAGCCACGGGAGGTGGTGCATAAGAACACACGGTTCATGGGAGACCCCTTCAGCAGGGCACTGAACAAGAGCCAGCTGCAGCAGGCCGCCGCCCTGAACGCACAGGTCAGCTGGCTCCGCCTCTTACACGCCACACGTGGGCTTACACACAAAATGTATCCAGGGCTTTTGGTTGTAATCTTTGTGGATCTGAGTTTAATAAGGGAATAAAATTTTTAACTTGGTTTGCTGGTAGTAAAATATCTATTTTTAACCACACACTGCCAGTGATCTGCCAGTTGAGAAGTGATGGTGTAGGTGAACCCATTTTCTGCATTTTTCTTTTTATTATTTTCTCTAGTTCAAACAAGGGAAAGTTGGTCCAGACGGCAAGGAGCTCATCCCACACGAGTCCCCCAAGATGAATGGTTATGGTTTTGTGGGAACGCCTTCCCCTGCTCCTGGTGAGTACCTGGTTTATGGATGATTAATCATCTCTTGGTACACCATGGATACACAGGTGCGGAGTGAGGAATTTTGTTTCAGTCCTGGGGGAGCGTATATCCTGACTCTGCATGAGGGCATCATAAGTCTAATCCAGCTTTGTCGTGGAGCTGCTGTGGTTGTTCCGTCTTACACCGTTTCTCTGCCCAAATTCCCCATTAAAAATTGGCCTCTTCACACAGGTGTGGCGGAGTCTCCTTTGATGACCTGGGGTGAAATAGAAAGCACCCCATTCCGCCTCGATGGATCCGATACTCCTTATTCAGAGAGGAACCTTGGACCGTCCTTTAAGGTAGAGCACGGGATTGTGAGCGGTCGGTGTGTACGTTGGTCTTTGGTGCACGATAAAGCAGCAACTTCTCGGTGAAGTGCTTTGTATGTCCTGTAAGTTCATTGTCCTGCTTTGTTGTATTCCATCTTTTAGTTTTGCTTTGCCTTGTTTGCGAAATTACTGTTCACCCTGTGGGGCACACGCAGATTCCCGAGCCAGGGAGGAGAGAGAGGCTGGGTCTGAAAATGGCCAATGAGGCCGCGGCCAAAAACCGGGCCAAGAAACAGGAAGCGCTGCGGAAGGTTACGGAAAACCTGGCGAGGTGAGAGGCTTCACCCCCCCCCAGCCACTTGGTGCCCGCGGGAGCGTAATTGCTGCAGTTGTGGCATCTGACTGCAGGATAATGTTGTTCAATTTAGCAATGCGTCAGCTTGCATCTCTGAGATGCTGTGATGTTTTTGAAGCTATAAGTGGTAAATCATAAAATATTAATCTTTGGGAGAGTTAAAGAATCAAGGATTTGGTTTCATTTAAGTCAGGTTTTGGATTTTTCTTTTTTAATGTATTCTTTATTTTACTGCCTGTCTTTCCCTATAGAGGTTTTAAATATTTACCAAAGCCTTAAAAATAGAAGTGTATCTTGCTGGTTATTGCATCACATGTATGTCTTGCCAGGCGAATGTGCCCATAGAGCCGTTTTGTAATTCCAGTTCCGTTCCTCAATCGCCGGCCTATTTTAGATGGCGCGTAAACAGCTGTCATTCGCTCAGTATTACCCACGAATGCGATTGTGAAATCCTTTATTCGCTGTTGCAGTTTGACCCCGAAAGGCCTGAACCCTGCACTGTCCCCAGCACTGCAGAGACTTGTGAACAGGACATCTAGCAAGTACACAGACAAAGCCCTGAGGGCCAGCTACACACCGTCACCCGCACACGGGACCGCGGGAGGCAAGACGCCCGTGGGCGGCCTTGGGACTCCCACCAGTACCCCCACACCCACCAGTGCCAGGACCCCCGTCTCCCAGGACCCCGCCTCCATCACAGATAACCTCCTGCAGCTTCCCAAGAGAAGGAAGGCGTCGGACTTCTTCTGAACTCTTGGGAAGTGAATTCTTGCTTGTTCTTCAGAAAGGTCCAATCCGGACACTGGATTGTCTGATGCGGAGGATATCTGTGTGCCGCAGCGGGATCCTTGGGGCCTTAGCGCTTCCTTACTGAACTCGGACATAACTGCAGGTGTACGAAGATACGTGTCAGAGGGGTATGCATCAACAGTGACAGAAGATGCTTTGTTTGGGGAATCTAAACATTTTGTACAGTTTTTTTTTTTATGATTTAAATATATTATGCTTATATTTAAGATGTGTTGGTCTCTTTTTTTGTATTATACAATGGTGATTTAATGCATAGGAATGTTTTGTGACACATGCCCTTAATCTTAAATATTCCTATTTTTATTTGGTATATTTTTTTCTAGTACAAAAATACATTTACTATATCAACAACTGGAGCTGCTTCTGTGCTTGAACTAATAGGAAGCCTTTGGACAACTTTGATGGTCCTGTGAACCTATGGTTGGAACTGGGTCCTTGTCACTGGATTGCTTGGTCAATGGGCTTCTTGCTCTGATTCTTCCTGAAAGAAGCTTTTTGCGACTGGGTCCATCTTGGTCTCCCCTGTGGTCCAGTTTCAGGGAAGTAGATGATAAATCAGACTGGCCATTTACTTGATGTTGGAATTGTTGTATGACACTGACCCAGTGATCATGATGAATAAAATAATGGCCGTGCTTCAGATCATCATAAATTTTAGTGTCATATGGGTCGGAACCACAGAAGATCCTGCTCATGTGATTCTTGCCTTTGGCGGTTTTCTTGCTGAACCCAAAATTCAACGCATTGAGATTGAAGTCTTGCTGGAGGATCAGGTTTTCATACTTTAGGTGTCTGTGAAAAATGTCTATTTTGGGAGTGTATTTTATAGCCAGATTTAGCTGAGGGATGAGTTTACAGATGAAGCTGTCAGCCAAAGCACCTTTTATGCTTAATGAGCTCCAGCAAGTACCGGAAGAGCCAAGTCCAATGATAACAGTTTTTCTTCACAGCACTCGAAGTTCTCAGGCAACTTGTCAATGTTGCGATGGTTCAGCTATGCAAGACTTTTGAGCTCCCGTAGCAAAAACTTCTGAGAAAACCTGCCGGCGCGTGTTTCTTGTTGAGGAACCTTATGGCAAAGTGGCGCTATAACTCACCGGGACAGGCGGATCTCTCTCTGACTTACTCTGTCTCTAATTAACGAGGTTACACACTAGGGGTGTTTCTTCAGCACCAAAGAATCTCCCGTTCCACGTTATTTTTATTGTGTTACGTCAGGTGTGGCTATAGTTTATGGAGACATATTTGAAATATGTCATTCCCTCAGAGTTCCGTAGTGATGCTCATTAGGTCTACAGTTTAATAAAAAGTGAATTCTTGTGAATCGATTTTTCAAATGATTATCGAATGTTATATGACATTTGATGGTCACAGTTAAGGTTCGTGAAAATGTAGATGTTCTCTGCCGTTGTCATAGGATCAATCCTTTCATTAACAAAAAAATTATTGAAATTATCAATATCAGAATAGTAAGATTTGAATAATGAGCAATCGGGATAGCCTTCGCCTGAGGAGTTGGTGACTGAAGTGCCACAGAACACAACACCAGTGATAGTACAGGTGAAGACTGAACGTGACCCTGTGATGTTCAATGGAAACGGTTCTGATAAGTATTCAGTTGAAGAATAGATCAAGGCCCATATGAGAAAACAAGCTTACACAAAGGCTGAGCAGGCGGAAGAAATACAAGGCAGGTTGTTGGGAAAGGCAAGAGTTGTGACAGGAGCTCTGAGGAGTGATGACATGTTGGATGTGGAACAAAACCCAGAACTCGTGTATGACATATTAATGCGATACTTCAGTCAGTCCTCATCATCACTCCCTCTACAGGACTTTTATACCACACTGCCCAAGCCAAAAGAAGGTCCAGTTGACTACTGGACCAGACTGAACAAAGCTGCAGACACAGCTGATGAAGGGTTATGCCAGGGTATATATCAGGGTAGGAAAATGGAGAACGTTAGTGGAGAAGTGGCACAAATGTTTGCAAAGTAGTGCCCTGATTCACATCTCTCTGCTATTTTGAAATGTAGACCAGTTAGTGAGTGGACATACGGAGAGATCCAGCTCAGAATAGATGAATATCAAAGAGACTTTGAGGGCCTCCACAATACCCTACAACTTCCCACAACTAGTCTGTGGCTTATCTGATTGCTGTGGGGTGAACCCCCAAACGTTTGGTGCTCCATGCCCCTATGCTATGGCTCTGATGCAGTCTTCTAATTCCCACCCAGTCTCGGCTCCTGTCCACCAGCATGTCCAGCGTCCACAGCGTGTCCCGCCACCACAGAGTGCATGGCTGCCAGAGGAGGGTGTTCTCGGTCACATGATGAGCGTACTTGAGCAGGTCCTCTCCAGGGTGGAGCGTAGTACTGAGCGTCGCCAGAAATGTCCCAGCCAGTTTGGCTTGATACCATGGAAGGTCTGCAGGGACGCTGCCCACTCCATTTTGTCCCATTGCAAATCTGACCGTCTCTGCTTCAAATACCTAGACCCAGGTCACTCCAAACAGGACTGTCCAAACAGAACTCCACCTCAGTCCAGCCCAACCTTGGGAAACTAGATGGCCCGCATTCGGGGGGAGGCAGTGTGGGTGAGAAAGAATTCTCCCACATACCTGATACCAATGTTTCTGATTTAGTATACGTTTCTAAGAGTTTCAGTGTTCAACCAGTAAATATTGTGTACCAAAACACTCACATCGTGGGTGGGAGTGACAGTCTATTATACACACCGGTGAGGGTTAGGGACAAAGTGACTCTAGGTGCCATGTTACAGTAGATAGTGGTTCGATGGCGTGCACCATTAGTGAGACTGCAATGCATTCACTCCATACTGCTGGTGTAGTGTCTGGAACTGATAGATTGCACACCGAGGTGGCTCTTGTAGGGGTTTGAGGTTGACAAGTACACCCAAAGACAGCTTTTAACACTGGCATGGAAATGATTGTATCTACTATAGTGGTTGACGGTCAAAATGACGACTTAATTGTCAGACCCAGTGTGATAAAGCATATTCTTCGTGAGTCTAAGAAGTATTTTAAGTACTTGGCGGCAGCCTCTGCGCCATCATCCTCTGATGTCGAGGCTGAGCATTCTCTCTCCATGATGGCTGGTCTTTTTGAGATGGCAGGGTCCTGACATGCCGAACAGGATAGGTACAAGAGGCTTCGTGACTGCAATCTTGACTTATTCTCCTTTTTCTTATCTTTGAACTCTTGCGCTTCCTGTATTCCAGTCAAAGCTTTAGGTTGCAGGAGACCCGAATGCAGTCGTGATTGCCAAATTCACCAAGTGTCCATGGACAACAGATGTAAAATAGCCATTTTGGCTAATTCTGGCACATTTACATTTTATGTTTATTAATGTGCAGTGTCCATGTCAAATAAACCATAAATAAAATAAATAAATTATTTTATTTTGTGAATGCAGAGAACAATAAAGTCAATGAGGAATTTCCATACTGACTATCCTTTATTCACCACCTCAAACCGTGAGAAGCAGAGGCCCCTCATATGAGTCTAGATGTGCACATATTTAATGATTGTATTTAATGAATGTTGGCATAATAGCACTAGATCTTGATCAAGTATGCTAATAAATTTTTTTTTTACAAGTCACATAAACTTGCCTCTTAGAGCGTCTAAAAAGCAAAATATTTTAGCCCTAGTGCCTTCTATATACAATGGTACCTCAGTACTCGAACTCATTAGAACTCGAATTTCTTAAAATTCGAACCAACCACTTCGAAAACAAAATGACCTAGAACTCGATCTGAATCTCAGAAGTCGAACCATGAACGCCGACCTAAGATAACTTGTACTCGCGGGGAAATGAGTCACATGGCACGTCTCTCAGCGGAACAAAAGGGTAACGCTTCAGTCTCAGCTTCGCATTTGCTGTGACAGCATCGTTTGTTGGTAATAGTACATTTTTTTATTAAAAATATCACGTAATACACTGTCCTTTATATCATTTTGGTAGCCATTGCTCACCAAAAAGTTATGCAATAGTTGTACAAATGTCCATCCATCCATCCATCCATCATCTACCACTTTTCCAGGTCAGGTTGTGAGGGCAGCAGTCTAAGCAGGGAAACCCAGACTTCCCTCTCCCCAACTACTTTATCCAGCTCATCTGGGGGAATTCCAAGGCATTCCCAGGCCAGCCAGGAGACATAGTCTCTCCAGCATGTCCTGGGTCTTCCCCGGGGCCTCCTCCCAGTGGGACATGCCCGGAACACCTCACCAGGGAGGCGACCAGGAGGCATCCTGACCAGATGCCCAAGCCGCCTCATCTGGCTCCTCTTGATGCGGAGGAGCAGTGGCTCTACTCTGAGTCCCTCCCAAATGACCGAGCTCTTCACCCTATCTCTAAGGGAGAGCCCAGCCACCCTGAGGAGGAAACCCATTTGCTCACAGCTCATGATCATAGGTGAGGGTAGGAACATAGATCGACTGGTAAATCGAGAGCTTTGCCTTTTGGCTCAGGTCCTACTTCACCATGCTAACGCCACACCAATCCGCCTGTCGATCTCCCGTTCCATCCTTCTCTCACTTGTGAACAAGACCCAGAGATACTTAAACTCCTCCACTTGGGGAAGGACCCCCTCCCCAACCTGGAGAGAGCACTCCACCCTTTTCTGGCTGAGGACCATGGTCTCGGATTTGGAGGTGCTGATTTTCATCCCAGCCGCTTCACACTCGGCTGTGAACTGCTCCAGTGAGAGCCGAAGGTCACGGTCTGATGAGGCCAACAGAACCACATCATCTGCAAGAAGCAGAGACCTAATCCAGAGGTCACCAAAACGGACACCCTCAACACCCTGGCTGAGCCTAGAAATTCTGTCCATAAACGTTATCAGCAAAATCGGTGACAAAGGGCAGCCCTGGCGGAGTCCAACCCTCACCGGTAACGAGTCCGACTTACTGCAGACAATGTGGACCAAACTCTGACACCTGTTGTATAGGAACTGAACAGCTCTTATAAGGTAGCCCGGCTCCCCATACTCCCAGAGCACTGCCCACAGGACTCCTCGAAGGACGCGGTCGAATACCTTCTCCAAGTCCACAAAGCACCTGTAGACTGGTTGGATAAACTCCCATGCACCCTCCAGGACACTGCTAAGAATATAGAGCTGGTCCACTGTTCCACGGCCAGGACGAAAACCACACTGCTCCTCCTGAATCCGACGTTCGACTATCCGACAGACCTTCCTCTCCAGCACCTCTGAATAGACCTTACCAGGGAGGCTGAGGGGTGTGAACACAAAAAAGGGGGATCACCACCCCGGTCTGCCAATCCAGAGGCACCGCCCCCGATGTCCATGCGATGCTGCAGATGCATTTCAAAAAAGACAGCCTTGCAACATCCAGAGCCTTGACGAACTCTGGGCAGATCTCATCCACCCCCGGGGCCTGGCCACCGAGGAGCTTTTTATCCACCTCAGCAACCTCTGCCCCAGAGATAGGCGAGTCCACACCCAAGTCCCCAGACTCTGCTTCCTCATTGGAAGGCGTGTTGGTGGGATTGAGGAGGTATTTAAAGTATTTCTTCCACCGACCCACAACATCCCGAGCTGAGGTCAGCAGTGCACCATCCCTACCATAAGCAGTGTCGATGCTGCACTGCTTTCCCGCCCTGAGCTGCCGATGCTGGACCAGAATCTCCTCGAAGATGTCCGGAAATCATTCTCCATGGCCTCGCCAAACTCCTCCCATAACCGAGTTTTTGCCTCAGTGACCACTGAAGCCGCGTTCCGCTTAGCCTATCGGTAGCTGTTAGCTGTCTCTAGTCTCACAGGCTAAAAAGGCCCGATAGGACTCCTTCTTCAGCTTGACGGCATCCGTCACCACTGGTGGACACCAGCGGGTTTGGGGATTGCCGCCACGACAGGCACCGACCACCTTACGGCCATAGCTCCGGTCAGCTTCCTCCACAATGGAAACACGGAACTTGGCCCACTCAGACTCAAATGTCCCCCGCCTCCCCCAGGACATGGGAGAAGTTCTGCCAGAGGTAGGAGTTGCAGCTCCTTCTGACAGGGGATTCCGCCAGACATTCCCAGCAGACCATCACTATATGCTTGGGTCTGCCAGGTCTGACCGGCTTCCTCCCCCAACAGCGAAGCCAACCCACCACGAGGTGGTGATCGGTTGACAGCTCCGTCCCTCTCCTCACCCGAGTGTCCAATACATGTGGCCGCATCTTGTTTTATTCTGTTCATTTTGTGTTTAAATGCTAAAAAACATATTTAAGTGTAATTTTTCCATTATTTCTTATGGGGAAAATTCGATCAGAGCTCGAACTTATTAGGATTCGAACCCGAGTTCTGAACGGATTAAGTTCGAGTTCTGATCGAATTTGTATTTGAAACATATTCGCTTGGTATTAAGGAGAGGAATGATGGCAGTGATTAAACGTCAGTGAAACTGACGATGCAATTCAACATATAAACAAGGGACTGTATTATTCCTACCCGCACTCCGCCCCCCCGCCCCGATTCTGAACAGGACAAGCTTGTATAGAAGACGAAGGGATGGATGGATTGATTGATTGACTGATTAACTGATATAATTTCTCTCAATACATGCCAAGACGTTTTCCCTTGGATTAGGTGTCTGTATTTGTTTTTATTATCATAGTATTTAGATAAGCATTGTTTATACGAACATTTACTTTTATACTTATTTATATAAAGACTTAACCTTTGCAATTTTACAGGGTATCAAATATCCAGAGTTCACCATCTCTCTGCGATAATCACGTCCCATGCCATCAGCTGACTTGTCATGTTTACAGTGACGCGCAAGCGGAGCGGCGCCGCGTGCGAGACCCGCCCCCGGCTGGAAACCGATTGGCCAGCCGTCGACTTGGAATTTTTGTGATGGGAGGAGGGAGCCATCTTGTTTTATTGGAAATTTGGACTGGAAGGTGTCGGAGTGGTGGAGTGTCTTTCCAGTATTCCACTGAGAATAATCTGATATATTATCATGTCTGAGTTTAGTGCGCGTCCATAGAAAAAAACTAATGGAATAAATAAAAAATAATACCCGTGGCGCGTCTGCGAGTGTGTAATTCACACCTTTATTTTAGATATATTTCTGTGTGGGGGCTACTATGATGAATGGAGGATAAATGTTGCCGAAGCCCGACTGCAGCGGTGTCGCCCTCCTGTCTTTTCTCTGCGCGCTGACTGTATCGGACCCGCCGCGGTCAGGTAAGGCTGCTTGCGTGCGGATCGCTGCAGAGGACGCACCATCCCCTGTCTAGGTCTTCGCGCGGGGGATCGAAGCTGGAACCAGTCCTAGCATGGCCAAGAAAGGGGGGTGTCCGGGGAGACTGTGCGATCCGAGGCCGGTGGGGGCGAAAGAGTTTAGGCCCCCTGTCCTTGTCTGTCTGCCGACGGGATTTAGACTAACAGTGCATGCAATCTCCGGCTAAGCGGCTCGATCGGATAAACCTCTATACAAGAGATTAGTCATTTGTCCACTATTTAGAATTTTCTTTCTTTTTAAACCATTTACATTAGTTTACTACGAAACTGAGAAAACGGACTTGATGCTTGACTTGCAAGTCTGAAATATTTGTTACCGCGTTTTGGCTACTCGGTATACTAGGAATAAAAAACAGCTTATTTCAGCTAAATTTATGATTTGCGTCACGACGCAGACACGCATCTATAAACTTCACAATACACGTTGTCGGTCAACCCTCTTTTACTTTGCAGTATGCTTGCTAGATGCATATTTAGTGGGAAAATCCTTAAGAAAAAATGTCATTTTAAATGCATATGTAGTTACTTTGAGGTTAGCATGTGACTGGAGCTGAGTAACTGTGTTCGGGCGTGCAGCATCGTAATGAAAGATCCGTGGCCCTGGAGTGGACATGCATTTAGATCAGTGCCTTAAACAGAGATCCTTTATGTGGCATTTGCGCCGGTGTCGCAGATACTTAATGTGATATAAAAGGGAAGAGAAACGGCGGTTTTACCCAGCAGGGTGATCGGCTTAAAACTCTGATAAATTGGGTTAGAGTGTTTTTCCCTTAATCTTTGAGCCGTTTGCCCATCTGGTTCGGGACCGGTAGTTTGGATCGGCGTTGCACTTTGGCCTGGGGGTGCATAGGGGTTGGGGAGTTGCAAACATGGCTGCGGGACTCAGGAATAATAACGAACGGCTGGATAATAATAGACGCGGTTTAAGTGGGAGGTCTGGGGTACAAGGAGGCGTGCCGTGGTGGGGTATGTTTAGAGTGGCCTAATGGCAGAAAAAAACGCCCAATTGCTGTAGGTGTTTTCAGGCTGGGATTAGGTCTGTCTGCGTGACAGGTGCTTGTGTGTGGAAATGCTGGTGTGTATGGCTCAGAATCTGGATGTCAGGAATGTAGGACAGGCGGGGTGTCTGGCAAAGGGAAATCGGTTCGGAAATCAGGTGGTTAGCTGTAGCAGATTGGAAAGGTCTTGAAGGGGCGAAAAAAGAAAATGCTCCAAATCCCCAGAATTGGGAGCGTGAGCATAGAGAGGTGTGTTAAACTTGTAATTCTACACCTTTGTTTTTCCGGATTGAGAGTGTTAACTGAAAGCTGGTTTGGTGTGTCCTGATACTTGTCTGCCAAATTTGTTCTAATGAGACGGTATTATTAGAGGTGCTTAAGTTCTGCAAGAATGGCTGTTAGGTTTAATTTTCACATGTGTGGAAAGCAGATGCTTGGCATTGTCTAATAGATAAGGCCAGGTTGAAATTGCTTGCCTGTGTTTTTCACTGGGAGAGACTAGTCTAGTCTTAATTAAAGAGGTGGAGTGATTTCCCAGAGTGGTTGCCTTCAGTTGGGGGTCGCAGATGTAAAAATTGATTGTACACATAAAAAGGGGTTACATTTCGGGGAGGGGTGGATAGCATATTGATGTCGCATAGAATCATTGTCTGCATGAAAGGCATCAGACCACTGGCATGCACTGCTTTCACACAAGCCAGATCTTGCCACAGTGAAGTAACTTCAGGCTATGAGCCAAACTGGCCCCTCCTGCCAGCCGCGAGATGTTAAATGGACCAAAGCGTGTCCTAGACAGGGGCCGATCAGGAGGGCCTGGCGTGGCTTCTGAAGGGACCCTATTCAGCCATCCTGCCAGGCTGTTCATGCTGGCATGTACGGCATATGGACCTAATTAATTGCCCGAGCGGTAAGGTTGCTGTAGCCTGCCCAGACTGCTGCCCTGTGCTTTTAAAGTATAAGAAAGTGAAAGTCTCACTGCACATCAGAAGTAGAGAACGGTTACTGTCGAATGAGAGATTTGATATATTGAGCTGATCTTTTGTATGTATTTAACTAGAGGAATGTGGGAGGAAGGTTTTCCATTTAGACTGTGGGTTCCCAATAGGGATACAGATTTTGGGAATTTGCAGACGGAACTTTCCCTGGGAATTTGTATTGGAGAATTTTATGTTTTTCTACATATGTTGTGAAACATGCAAAATCTAAGCTAATACAAATAGATTTTGAAGACATTTAGATTTAAGTTAAGACTTTGTTGAATATGAACACGTTTCCCCTGCTAACATTATTGAACACGGACGCCTAGAGAGAGACGTAAGGCTTGATGATGAAAGTCGATCTTCTCACCCTGGAGAATGTGCTCAACGACATAAATGCTCAATGAGATTGAGGATCCACTCTGTCTGAGTCACTGAGGTGCTGGCTGGGTGGGGGTCAGTCTGAAGGAGCCTTATGATTGGCTGATTGGCCACCGCTTTCTCCGTGGGCCTGTTGCAGACTTTTGTGTGCATATTGGCAAAGAGGGATGAGCTGCGCTTAGAGGCACCTGATGTTGGTAATTTTGAAGGATTTGCAAGATTATTGCTGCAACCGGTAACGAAGACCCATCCACTGTGTTGATGCCGAGTTGCATCATTACAGAATAAACTTTCCTAAAACATGGGTGACATCATTTACCCAGCAAGAGTGCTTGCCATCTGGCATGCTGGCTAATTATTTTAGCTCATCCGTTAGCCTGTCTGTTGGATTCCTTGAGGGGTAGCTGATTAGGTTTCGGAACATATATCCACATTTACAGTTTATGGATGTCCCCGTTGTCCTGATCTACTTTCTTGGTACCCCAATCCGATCCATTCAGTGTATATCTGCCGATTTGATCTGATATCTTAATAAATATTGATGGTGCGTTCGACTGTCTCTCGGGAACTCGGAAATTCCGAGGTGAGTGAGTCCGGCAATCTCCCATTCGAGCTACCACACCTCGGAACAAACATGGCTGCCTCCATGAACACGCTGCTGTGTGTTGCTGCTTTATATTTTAGCAGATTTGGAGCGAGATTCTTTTTTCCAAGAGACATACAAACAAGAAACACGAACTAGTCAAATGACATTAAAAGCTTTTTAAAATATTTTAGTACATTCATAGCGATGTTCTTTTTTCGAGAGGCAAACCATCTGCAAACAAACAAAATACACTAACAAGTCTGGTAAAAATCTGATATTGCATGCTAGGATACTGTTTACAATCACTATATGGTATTCTCTAAATCAAACATGTACAGTTACATTTATAACTATTAATACATTTAACAAAATAAACATTTTAAATTCTTTATAAAGTAGAATTACTGTTGACCGTATGTCGCCATATTGAGATGATGTCACAGGGGAAACTCGGACAACAAAATTCTGTCCGACATCAACGTCTTAAGAGAGGCATGTTTCCGACGGGAAGTGACGTTTTTCATGACATTTTCATTTTTCTAATGAGTTCCAACTCGACGGGAGATAATCGAACGCAGGATTAAATACAAGTACAGGAGGCATCGGGGCATTCGTCATTTGAGAAAGCCTTGTGATTTCACAGTATTCTTCCTTATGATATTACTGCATGTGTCTAATTCGATTCGTTGTATTAAATCAATTAAATTCCATCAAATGAGCTTCTGGTCTTCCTTGCTGTCCTCCATGACATCGCTGTTCAGCTTGGATCATCCATAGTCCATCAAGATCCTCCAGGAATTTAGGCGTGATCACAGACAACCAGCTATCCTCTGCTGAGCATCTAGCTGCTGTCACTGTCTTGCAGATTCATCCTGTACGACATCGGGAAGATCAGACCTTTTCTGTCTCACTATGTAGCTCAGCTTCTAGTCCAGACACTTATCTTGTGACTAGACTACAACGGCTCTCTACTGGCAGGTCCACCTGCTTGTGCTATTAGACCAATGCAGATGATTCAAGATGCTGCAGTACATCTGATATTCAGCCCAGGCTTTCTCGTGTCACATTCCTCCCTGTCTCTCTTCACTCCCTTCATCTCTTCATCTCCCTATTGGTGCACACATCAAGTTTGAGCCCTTGGTGTTGGCGTACAGGTCCATTAAAGGACAGGAACCCATCTCCATCAAAAGACCCCTCGCAACCGGTGTCCCATCTCTCCCTCTTTGGTCAGAAAACCATCTTCGTGTGGCGCTCCCCGCAACACGTGTGAAGTGTCACTCCAGATGGTTCTCTTGCGTGGTTCCCCGATAGTGAAACGAGCTACCAAACCATGTATGGTCATCAGACTCCTTCTCTACCTTCAAGAAATGCCTTAAAGCGTTTCATGAATTCCTCTCCAATCCCGATTTGTTCTTTGAATGCTCTCTTATTGCATCTGCAGGCCCTGTCTTAACTTTAATAGTTGTATGTTTAGTTGTGTAGTGATTGGGGAGCCCCTGACCCAGTACTGCTTCCACCTGTACAGGATGAATGTTTGCTGTGTGCTATTTGTCCCTCTTTCTGTCGCTTTGGACAGAAGCATCCGCTCAATATGTAAATGTAGGCACCACTCCGTCACTGCCGCCTCCCGAAAAGGACGACATTGCGAACGGGGGCTGCCACTATAAAAGATTAATACAGTTTCACTGAAAACAACACCCCCTCCCCCCACTTACGAGGAATAGGTTTAAACCTATTGATTTTGTCATGCAGTGATCAGTTTAGGAGTTAAATTGTGTTATTTCAGTGCTGTTACTAGTGAAAAATGAGCAGAAACTTGGAAATAAAAACGTCAATGATGTGGGGGTGCCTGTTATTAAATCTGCTCCTCCCCAGGAGAATAACTTGTGCCACGTGTTTAATCCTGGCAGGGTGGAGCTTGTTTGTCAGTGTCCTGCTGGGGGACCTGGTCATGCTCTGTCCCACATTAAGTCCTCCTACGGGGGGGGG
>JAODKF010000126.1:23922729-23932826 GCA_026779585.1 Mormyrus proboscirostris
CGGTATTTCATTTCACTTTGTACTGTACCATGTATACTGTTGAAATGACAATAAAGCAACCTTGAACCTTGAACCTTAAATAACTGAGATGGAATTATGCTCTAGCTAGCATCAATAATGGGAATAGAGCTCTTAACCAGTGTTATTTTGCTGCTGCACAGAAAAAAACACATGTGGCTGGATAACACACACATTCAGATACTACATTTCTGTGAATCCATTTGTTTCCTCTCCCCTCAAGCATATGTGCGGTAACAGATGGAGTCTGAATGTGAAGGGATATGAACTGGAACAGGCCAGTGCATTACTGCACTGCAACTTCATCAGTGTTACCATATAGGATCATTTTCCCAGCCCAGTATTTTCCATTTTTAAAATAAAACAATTTACGTTCAATTATTGTTGTTTTGGTATGTATAATAAATACATAGATATACATGGTGTTTAAAAACCGAAATCTTTGGTTCTCAAATCAAATATTTTGAAGGAAGTACAGGTAAATATAGATGCTAAACCATCATCCACAAAAATACATCACCAGAGGTTCAATTTGCCTTTCTGCAAAATGCACAAATGGACACAAACAAGGAGACACAAGATGTAAACAAATCAAATACTTTTGGAAAAAAGCCTTTATTTTTCATCCAAATTGTCTTATAATAAATAGATGAAGCAGGTGCAGTTTACCCAGCTCACACTGCCTATATGTATCACCATTTTTAAATCCCCTTCTCCACAGCAAATAGTTCACAGAATTTACAGCAAAAAGTAAGCTTGACACAAGCTGAAAATGCTGCCACCAGCTCGTTCTGTTCCTGAGCTGTGTTTGTGTAGCAAACCCCATGAACTATATTATTTACATACACACAGCTATAAAGTATTTACAAACTTTAGTATATAAAAGAAAATCAATGATGGAAAGGTGTTTCTACAAGAAACCATTACCGAAGTAAAATAGGGGACTGTGTTATGTACAAGGTGCACTTCTCACTTTCTAATGCCTTCTGGAAAAGTGGTGTCCCCTCTATTATTCCTACTTTTATAGAACTGCAAAGAAATTTCTTCACAGCTTCAAGACATGACTATAAAAAACCCTATAAAACAGGGTGTTTCAGCTGGGTACCTATAGAGGAGTGGTTGGGGGGGGGGGGGTCACCGTTCCATAGTTAGGTCAGGTATTAGTGGTACGGGATCCCCACACTCTGCTCTTTTCATTTGGAGTTTATGAATGGCTGAAAATTCCAGCTATACAACATGAACATCACTGCGGTGAGAAAGCGGTATGCAACTTCAGGATCTGAAGGAATGGCAATTGGCCTGTTATTTTGGATTCTGATTGGCTGCTAAAGTCCCTGTGTGACACGCCCACTGTCAGCATGTTCTCCAATGGGAACAAAATGTGCTGCCAATGGTTTGTTGCCACGACTACACAACTACCAAGACGACAAGGACATCACAATTTAGCTTATTAGGAGCCAATTTTTTTTTTTTTTAAGGGGGGGGGAGATTCAAATGAACTATCTCCCCCAGTGTTTTGTTTATTTAGGGAAAGTATGGCGCTGAATTTACTTGCCATCAACATTTCACAGGCTCTCATTTGTTAACACAAACTCCAGTTTTCAAGGGCCATGGCCACTGCTGGTACAGCACCAAGGATATAAAAATGCTCTTTAGGATATTGTACACAAGATAGTGAAATAATATCTTCTGATTTCTGTACAGCATTTTTAATCTTTCACTGTACATATTTACAAACATTGTACACTCCAAAAAATCTGAAAATAAGGTCATAATGTGGTGTCTCATAACTGAGGCCTAAGTGCATTATAGACCCGTTATAGCTGAATAATATTCTTCATAAATCTAACTTTATATAACTTAACCAAGTTTATAGTGTCTTACACAGAACAGAAATGTTAGTGGAAGACCTGAAGGTAAAATTGTGGTTGTCGGTGAAGCAGAGGTAGGAGCTCAGGTGAGTATGTTTTGCTTTAAAATTTTGTTTTCTCTTCTGAAGAGGACGAGGGCAGGACAGCCCCTTTGCTGGTGGGTCTAACTGTCCCACAAGGGTCCCGGATTCCCAGGCTCCCATCGGGGGACATACAGGCACATTTCCGAGCACGAAAGGCAGGAAGACATCACAGACAGCGGCATGCAAAGCGCCAGTCTGCCCCCACGAAGCGCCTCTAGACACAGAGGAAGTATAAGCAAACAAAAGCTTAACTTTCAACACAGCCTGAATCAGCTCAACAGCTCAAAATCTTTTAAAATGATTCACACGCAGCTTTTAAGTGCCTTTCAAATCCATGAGGATGCACAGCTCCGCCAAGCTCGCTATGCAGGTGTCATGGCCGTATTCTGCCATGCAGCCAGCAGGTGGCCCTGTTTACTAATACTGCTGATGGGGCTTATTTCCACTAAACAACTTGTTCCAGAACACCAAGGAAAATACACACATGTAACCATCCCTTTCTGTCTACTAGCTTCCAAACGCTCTTGACTGTAACACTGTAGTGTGAGTTCTGTGGTTTTAATGCTAGCTTGGAATAATAATTAAAAATCAGGAAGATGTGTAACAACTGGCCTAAAAACATGAGCTTCCTAAGTGTAGTAAATGAGTTGACTTCATAGAATTAAAAAGTCTTCGCAGGGTCCTTCACTCAGAAGTGGCGCCATAAAATAAGAACTAGAAGGAAACAAGCTTGACGTAAACGTTGGGGAGATGAGCAGCTCTGGTAACATGCTTCTCAGTGGTCAAGCAGGTGATTTAGCAACATCACATATGACCATTGGCAAAGAGCGCCGGACACATGGCCCAATGCTCTGATGAGTTTAGAGGAACCTTCCATGTTCTGCCAGCAGACAAACAGTTGATATGAACTCTACATGCCATCTGTGAGAACTATGGGTGACAAGGGGGATGGGGGGTAACCAGCAGCAATCTTCACATTGAAGGAAAAGGAGCTTAATGCGTAACTTAGTGGGGGGGAAGGTAAAAGATGATGGACCGCTGAGCTTAACATTAACCCAGTGGGGGAAGGTAAAATACGACAGACTGCTGAGCTGAAAGTGTAACCCTTCAGTGGGGGCAGGGAATATGGGGACAGTGGTGCTTCGAGTAGACTGAGGAACCATGGCCACATCAGAACACTTCCGGTGAAATTCCAGAATCAAAAGGTAGAAGCAACATCTGTGCCAAGTCCTGTAACATCCAGTGAAAGTGGTGTTGAGCACTGCGCAATGGGTAGGGTTATCCCTTGTTTCAGCTCCACCATTTTGATTGTTTTTCTTGATTGGCTGGCTTATTTGGCATGGCATCACCAAGGGATGGGGGCCTAGTTCAGGGTGCCCCGGCAGTTCTCAGCCCCACAGAGGCACGGAATCTTTACATCCTCGATGGGGAACTTGTAATCGTAGGTGATCTCCTCATTGACGTTGATGATCTGCCGAGAGTAGATGACAATCTTCTTCTGTGACTCCACTGTGATGATCTTGGCGTAACAGTTGGGCTGGAAATCAAGGAAGGTCATCATCAACCATCATCGACCTTGAACTGGTAGATGGGACAGCATGGATCTGCCCCCCCCAACCCCCAGTGCAAACTACACTTCTATTAGATGAATAGAAGATGGGACTATTACTCACATTGCAGCTGTGGTTTATGAAGCGAGCAAAGTTGCCGCATTTGGTGGCATCGATGATGGTGTCATGGTCGACCCGGAACATGTAGCTGCTGCCGATACCCTCTTCCTCATAGCGCTTCTCCCGCATGTCCGCGATTACCTAACACAAGGTGGAGTAGCCAAAACCCTCAGTCAATTACTTGCATTCTTCATGATAGATTCTACTTGACTGTTTCTTCAGCTGAGAGACCTTTCTAGGCTCTGATCCAGTAGGATAACAGCAGTGAGAAGTTGGCCTCCAGGGCTGAGAGCCTACCTGTCTGATGTTCTGCCCCACATACTCGATCACCATCTCATCCGCCGCTATGGGCTCCAGCGCGAACAGGCCCCAGTCGTGGATGCTGCTCTTGCAGAAGCGGATCTTCTTCTTACGGAACTGGGAGACAAGGGTGAAGGTCAGGCTCTGGGATGCTAAGCAAACAAGTTAGCTGGTCTCCACAGGTTCCTACCTTGATTGGTTTTTAAAAGAAACCGTAGTAACAAAACTACTACCTTCTTATATCGAGAGGGAGTTTACCTTGAGCTGGTTGAATTTCAGCAGGTCGCTGTCGCAGCTGAAGGAGGACAGCAGGCGCCGCTGTTCGGACCTCCTCTCGGAACCGGCTCTCGTAGAGGACTGGGGTTGCGCTGGATTGCTCCTGCCCTGTGAACAAGGACAACACAAAGGTCACCTCATGGTGTCATTTTGTGCGCATTTCTGTGTTTACCAGTGTACCAAATCCTTTCTTGTTCTCTCTCAAACTGTGAATCAGCAAATAAATGGGAGGAATCACAAGATAATTTCCTGAGTTTAAGTTTGTAGGACCCCCCCCTCCCAGATCTCAAGGAAGAAAGAACTGAATACCTTTGAAATGGAATATCTGCTGTTAGATTAGATGGTCTGGAAAAAAAGGGGTTGCCAGGCTTGACCGCTGGTCTAGCGCACTGAGACAACCCCAAGGAGTCATAGCAGTTTGCTTTAAACCCAAGACCTGGCCACTAGAGGGCATCCTTGTACACAAACCTGGGAGCTCAGAGGAGGCTCCTCCGAGAGCAGCCGAGTGCTGTTGAGGTATTTGATCTTGTCCTTCTTGTCGATCTTGTAGTAGCCCTCGCTTCGTGCGCAGCCCGTCACGTGGTCCCTCATCCCATCTTCCCGCCTCTTCCTCTTCACGCCAGGGAGGCAGGTGGGTACAACGGAGTTAAGGGAAGGTTCTTTATTGGGCAGTATGGGTTGTCAATCGAGCTGATCGCTCTGGCAGTCCAAAGATCGCCTACAACTGTAGTGCTACAACACACTGTACCCGTAGCATTGCTATGACAACATCTTATGATTAGTCATCAGATTTTAATATATAATTAGTGCTCAATTAAAACTAATTAGTGTATATTCTGGCTATTTGTGTATGGTGCATAATAAAATAGCCCAGACCCCTTTGTTCTTAGAGTTTTGGCAGGACATAAAGCACAGTGTCAGTGTTTAAATTCCCTGATGTGCATCATGTGACCAGAATGGCTACAGGCAGCATGTATAATCCCTGCAGCAAAGGATATGAGGGTGTTGCACCCAGAGCGTGTCGTTCAGCCAGTCACTGCCCACGTCCTGCTGCAGCATCTTGTTGTAGGTGACCTCTAGGAGGCGGATGTCCTCATCATCGATGCCCTCGTTCCAGATGTCGTACAGGATGGTCATCTCCTCGAATTCCGAGCGCAGGCAGAACCTGGGCCGTGGCAGGGGGGATGATGGCAGCAAGCGCCTGTCCTTGTGCCATGAGGTAGGTGGTGGCTCCTCCCCAGGGAGCTTGCTTTCCAACTCTCGCGGGGGGGTCGCGCCCCGCGCCTCCGGCTCTGCCCAACCTTCCCTGAAGTCAAGGGCCACGCGTGATGGCTCGGTCCAGCGGGAGGGTGCAGCCACGCCCCCTGAGCCCAAATCCAGATACAAATCTTTCCCTGGGACATCTGGGGGCAAGGAAGAGGCCCAGATGGCCCCCTGGTGTTCCAGAGAAGGGACTGCCAGCGAGGTCTTCTTGGGACGGCCAGGTTTTCTCTTGGGGGGTGTGGAGTCCGGTGACACCTGTAGCTCATCCTGGTCCTTGGGCAGGCTGGCATGGGGGGCGGAGCTAAGCGACGGCTCTTTAAATAGGAAGCGTTCGTCCAGGCTCTCGAGCGAAGCCTTCCGGTGGTCTGTGAATGGCGGCGTAAAGATGAAATCCCGACCCGGAGTCCTGGGAACGCCACCACCAGTCCCAGGGGACTGAGCAGGGTAGGAAAAGGGGCTGCCCGGAATGTGGGGGGAGCCAAGCGTCAGGCTGTTGGCCGTGAGGGGTGCCTCGCCACCCGGCGTGCTGGGGACCGTCTCCGTGCTCTGGGATTTCCCTAAGCACCGCCCCCTGCCTGGTAACTCCCTCCCCGGGGTGCGGGGCATGTCATCCTCACTGGGTAGCCGAGAGCCCGAGCGTGACTCAGGAAGCCCTGGTAAGAAGCGGGCCTCAGCAACTGAGTCCACTTCGGGGGGCAAGGGCAGCGTAGAGGGCGGGCGGGACACCTCTGCTTCCAGAGGTGTGGTGGTCTCCCGTCCTGGGGTACGCGGAAGCACCTCCTCCTCTTCCTCCTCGGCCAGGGTGCCCTTAGGCCGCACCTCTAGGTCGATGTATGCTGGGGAGCCGCTCGGAGTGGGTGGGCGAAGGAGGCCAACCCTGGAGGCCAGCTCCGCCTGCAGCTCTGCCCAGCAAAAACGAGGGTGATGTCAGGAAGCAGAAACCAACCCAGACACCATACAGACCCGTCAGGAGTCTGCCCTACTTGTGCATCACTTTAGACAACAGCATCTTGGATGAAATTCCTCAGTTTGTTCCGTGTATCACATTAACAGCAGTAACAACATGTACCAAAAAGCATTTTGTCACAAGAATCATTGTGCCATAATGGCTGTTGGTGCATTTTAATAGCACTAAGGACTAAAAAGGGAATGAGCATTACCTTACATTCTAGCATGTGCCGTTAATGTCAAAAACAGTTCCCTGTTCACACCGAACAAAATAAAATTACCCATGTGTCTTTGATCATACTTAAATTCAAACCATTCTGGCTTTTACAGCCAAATGTAACTGAGTAGTCATGACTGAAACTTCTGCTTGAATAAAGATACGGTCATGGTCTACTTTCACTACAACTTAGAAGTTGAATGTTAAGCACCTTGAGGAGAGGGCGGGCGACCACGGCCTGTCCTGACAGAGCCCACCACTTCCGTGGACCTTCTCTGCAGCTGGACATCTGGCTCCTCTTGAAGGGTCCTCTCCAAAGTCACCTCGGACGAGGAGGCGTGAACTTTGACCGTTTCCCGCTCTTCCTCCTCCTCATCCGAAGATGACGGAGACTGAGAGACGGATGATGAAGAGGAAGATGACGATGAGGAGGATGAAGATGAGGCCATAGGACGCTCGTCTCCTTCCTTCTCTGCCTTATCATGTGTGCTTGCAGGCTCCTCGTCGGAGCTAGAGTCGTAAGTGGAGGAGTCTTCGCTTTCCCGTGAAGACTCTGAATCTGACCCAGAGGAAGACAGCTCTTCTGGTTGAGGAGAAAAACAAACATTAACAATCGATTACTGGGCAGCCATGTGGAGACACACAAGAAGGGTACACATCTGAAGGCTTCTTGACCACGTCCACCACTGGAGGTGATCAGAGTCACCTCAAGATTTCTTTTAAAGTCTTGCTTTTAAACATTAATCCAAGGCTCAGTACAGTTGTGCTCTTTGAAAAGCTCCTCTCTCACATAACCAATGCAGGTTATTGGAGATTATCAAACCAAAGACCCTCCCTCTTTTCACTTGATCTTCAGACGACACTTGTTGGAGTGGTGTGGGAATTACGTGAGCTGCACTGGACTGCTCAGCCTTGCCAAGATGTTCATCTGTATGATGAAGACACTTCATAATGACCTCCAGGCATGTGTTCTTACAGGTGCAAATACGTCATCTCCATTCCAGCTTGGCAGAAGTATGAGACAAGGTTATCCTTTGTCACCGCTGTCCCACTTACCGCATGGCCAATGGACAACACCATTTAATATGCCCAATAAAGATTCAAGGCCATTCGCATCACATCCTGCTTTTTGTTAATGGTAAGCTCAGCAGATAAAGACAGTGCCAAATAATGGCTGCCACATCGGTGCTAAGAATGTACCAGTGACTTTGAAAATATGCTTTGGGAGTGCTGGAAAATATCTGAGCTCTCCTGCTGCTGGGTGCAGCAGAAACTTGTTACCCTGGACAGCCTCAGACCTGCACTGCACCTTACCTTAAGGGGAACCTCTAAGCAGACCCTGCCAAGACAGCACTCACAGAATTACCCCGATGTGCCTGTCAGACCAACCACAGCTCCCAGCAAGTGAAAGGTAGGCCGCAGGCCCGCTTACGTAGGCCTTCCGATGCTATATCCCATCCCACTCTCGCACCCTTTCATTCTACCTTCATCCTAGACCCACATCACAAAAAGTCCACACGGAATATCTAGATGCAAGAAACTGATTTATCTGACTGCAGGTGATGTACATATATGTGCTTGGTCTGAAGTATTCTCGGTTTTAAAACAGTGTGCTGACATTATAGCAAATCTTGAAAAAAGTGAGACAGGATACTTTTATTAATCCTGAAGGAAACTGCAGCTCTGCCCACTTGGTGTTCAAGGAACCCCAACTCCTGGCGTTATTTTTCCAACTGGCTATCTGGGTGTTTGTCCGTGGTTAGAAGATGGATTGCCAGGTTTTTACAGTTCCAATGTCATGTCCACATGGAATAAGTTTTCGCACCTGGCCATTGATTGGTTTATAACCCAGTTCATAAGGACTCTGTGACCTGCTCTGTTATTCAAAGAGACTGCTGGGGAGTGGTTCTGTCACCATGGTATTGTGTGTTTAGCGTCTGTAATCAGATTTCACACACTTCCCGTGTGTACTTTCTGCTGGGCATACATCACTCCGCTTCAACAGCCACTTCACATAGACCTCAGTTTGGCTCTGAATTTTATTCAGTGTTACATTTCTGCCCAGGCACATTGATTCATTCTCGCTTTTGTGGAATTTCCTGCAGAATCTCCAGCAGACCCCTGGCTTTTCTAAACACCCTGCATAACCTGATATCATAAGGTATTATTATGATCTACAATTCTGGGGGGGAAAAAAATAAGAAACTGCTCCATATTTTTAAGGAGCTGTGTTGTTAAATCCTGGTTTAATCCTGGTTCTGCTGGCAGAAGGCTATACTGAGCAGCAGGTTGCATCCAGGTTCAAAATTTCTAAGAACACAGGAACATTTCTCATGAACCGCAGAATGACATCAAGTGACCTTCAAAAGGAACGGGAGACCTTAAGTACAGGTGTGAAGTGTCCTGCTAGGATAGTTCGTGTCGGGATCCTAGAAGCAGGACTGAAAGAAGGAAGCAGCCCTTCATCAATGAGAAGCAGGGAAGAACCAGGCTGCAGCTGGCAAAAAATACATATATTATTCACAAATGCACACCCACTAATTGAGAAATGAATGAAAAAAAAATTGTGCTGTGGTCTGAGTTTTTTCCAAAGATGTTTATGATGCATATTAGCCACTGTTCTTGCATTTTTAAAATTTTGGTTCTTTTGTTGACTTTGGTATGCATGTATATTTATAAACTGTAGATGTTTTTAATCTACCCAATCTTTTGTAAAAGAACGAAAATTTACAAACAAGGAGGCCATTTGCCTCATCAAGCTCGTTTGGGGAGAACTTAACTAATAGCTGAGTTGTTAAAATCTTAACTAGCTCTGATTTAAAAGGAACCCAGGGTTTTAGCTTGCGCTACACTAGCAAGGAAGACTATTCCATACTCTAACTACACGCTGTGTAAAGAAGTGTTTTCTCAAATTCAGTTTAAAATGTTCTCCCGCTAATTTCCACCTATGGCCACAAGTTCTAGTATTTAAACTAATTAAAGTAGCCATTTGGCTGAACAGCATCCAGACCTGTTAGAATCTTATATTCCTGGATCATGTCCCCCCCTTAATCTCATTTGCTTGAGGCTGAACAGATTCAGCTCAGCTAACCTCTCCTCATAAGACATTCTTCTAAGACCAGGGATCATTTTCATAGTCCTCCGTTGCACCTTTCCTAAGGCAGCAGAGATATGGCAGCTTAAGATATGGTGACCAAACCTGCACACAATATTCTAGGTGGGGTCTTACCAAGGAATTGTATAATCGTAACATCACCTCCATTGACTTAAATTCCACACAACTAGAGATGTAACCCAACAACCTATTAGCCTTTTTTATTGCTTCCCCACACTAGCGATAGTGGGACATGGAAGCATCAACATACACACAGAGGTCTTTCTCATAATCAGCTACCTTTATTTCAGTGGAACCCATAAAATATCTGTACTTTACATTTCTGCTCCCTGCATG
>JAODKF010000126.1:23942994-23954331 GCA_026779585.1 Mormyrus proboscirostris
GACACCTCCCGTGACACCTCCCGTGACACCTCCCGTGACACCTCCCGCAGGTCCGCCACCCCCACTGGAAGATTCTTCGGGGTGAAGCTGCCATTGATCAGGAGCTCGAAGTATCGCATTCTATTCTCACCTGGATGAATATGCAGATGAGGAAACCTCAAAGCAGAACCCAGACAAAGACCACAAACTGGCAAAAATGACTAGTTATTCAAACACAGTAGGGGGCCATGGGATATTATACACGATGAAGACATTATGATGACAAAGCAACAGACACAAGTCAAGAAGAAAGTACAGGTTCAGACTAACACTATACCAAGAGCACACTAAGGGTATCAGATACAGCAGTCGGTGGGGGACATTAAAAATCTGCAAATTTAGAAAGGAATTAAAGTATTTACAAATTTTCTGGGCCAAGTACTCACTGTAATCAAATTCATTTCCAGATAGTATTTCCATTTTGTTGCAAATTAATTAAATTACAACAGCTGAATATTTTTTTTTTTCCTGAACTACATCAAAATAGTCAATATGACAAAATAGTTTGTAGCTTGCCGTTTCACTTTATTTCATTCTATATAAAAACATTGAACTATGGATATCTAATTGTTACGCCTTGAAGTTTGGACATACTAGTGGGGCAGGCACGGGCAAAGCGGGCCGCTGTCCCTTTAAGAGTAAGGGACGTTCTATCTGACAGCGCCCTGCGATTTAAAGGAGATGCGTGGAATTACGAGTTTATATACGATTTGTGAAAAGCTGCGAGCGGCCTGATTCCTAAATATCGTATCTAATAAGCTAGTACTCAACACTAAAATAAAGCAATAGCAATGTACGAATCAGCTAAAAATCAGGCGAATCAAACAAGTTATTTATACACAGACTGAGGTACGACCAACTGTTGCATATCTGGCAGGCCATGCGTCTCGGAAAAAAAAAACAAATTTATCTAGTTGACCAACTTTTTAAATCTTACTTAAAACATAAAGTAACCGACTTTATGGTAATCACTGAACAAAATGCCACAAGTACACTAGCTAAAGGTGTTAATTAGAAGAATTACGAAGCTGGTTAAAAATATACCAAGTTCCTTTTAAAGGAATAATAATTACACAACAATTGGGCAACTTAATGACTGTGTCTATATTGCGGTTCATTACTTGATTTTAGCTACGAGATCAAGCTCAGGAGGTTTTTGACAATCTGCATTTATAGCGGTTACTAAGCAACCGACACTATTCATTTCTACACGTGACTTACGTTTACTAAGCAAATTACAACGTGTCCTTATAACAGGCCGGACCGTATAATTCACATACTCTGATCGCAATTTAAGTCGGCAAATAGATAACGCGAAATAGATAAAGTTACTTACCTTTCGGGTCCAGTTCCACGTGGATAATATTTCCCATGACTGAAGTATTGTTAAGATTTCGGACAGCATCCTTCGCTGCTTTCACAGAGCCGAACACGACCTTAGCGACCCCTAAGTGTTTTTTGTTCTTGGGATTATACAAAATTTCAACTTCTTCTATATCGCCGTACTTTTTGCACATGTCACTCAGGAATCCCTCTCTGATGTTGTCGTTCAACTTTGCAAATGTCACCTCCTTTGGAGGCACAGGTCCCACGTAAAAGTCATCGATCTTGGGGGGAAAAAATGTAATAAGAATTTAGTGATATTAAAAACGATGCATACATACTGTCTGTTCAACACACATTGTCTTTGCATTTGAAATATTTGTACGTAACGTAGTATGTGTCAAATAAGCACATAAATCACATAAACTACATCATTTCTCTAGCCTGTCACCGAACAACAAATTTGGAAAATACTGATTTATCTAAAAATGAAAATAAGCACAAATATCTGTGCAGCCTAAATATCAATTCAATTAATCCAGGTATCTAAAGGAAACAAGTTTAAACAAAAAAAAATCACAAACATTTACAGCTAGTACAACATCGGATCCCATTATAAACATTACCATACGTCACATTTGCCTTAATCTGCGAGGGGGGTGTGCCTACCTTAAACTTCGGAACCGGGAGATCGATCTCCTTGTACTTTGTCCAAAGAGAAACGATTCTCGGGTCTCTGAGCATATCAACCGGTGGCATTCCAGGATTCTGAATGAGAACATGTACAAGTTTATTTTAAAAAATGTATAATGTCAGTTTCATCCGCCGTAAACATTGATGCACAGCTCTATGTTCGGGATACCGTAATTAGTACATCCTCGTTAAAGGGGAAATTACAGCGCAAACGGCCGCGATTAAGTTGGGAAAACGTTCGGCGAAACCATGTTGAAAGTATAGTTTTTCTGCCGTCACTGGACCCTTGCGGAGTTGGTAGAAAACAGTCCGATGACACTGACGCGCTGTGTCAGGTGCTGCAGCGAGCTGCTCAGCGACTTTATATCGCCGAAGAGACGCTCAGTTCGGCTCAGAAATGTTACAAGCTTAACAGTATCTCTAACCCTCAACACGTCGGTAGAAACGATGGACTTACGCCGGGGCTAAAAGTTTGTCCATCGTAGCGATAGACTTTGTGCGATCCCTTTTTCAAAGCTGGGTCAATAATCAACTTATAACTTCTCCAATGGTGACTTCGCTTCTCGCCCGAGCTGCAAACTGGATGACTGTTTTCCATTCCGTTCGCCAGACCTGGAGAAAACCAAGAAAAACGATTAAATAAAAAAGTAGAGCACGCCCGTTGCGACAAGACATTTAACAGCTAACATTCATGTTGAACAGCAAAAAAACAAATAATACATATATAAGAGTTAGGAACGAATTCCCGTTACCGAAACATACATAGAGGAAGAAAAAGAGCAATCTCACTTGAACTCAGCTTTCTATCGTGATCTTTATTTAGCTTGCTTCTGTCTTCAGACTTGGACATGTTGTCGGTGACTCCAGGCGAACGTTTTGTTTGAACCGATAGGGTGAGATCCTTTACCTTCCCCGGTTACATTAGATGGTTTAGGGATCCTGCCTCCGTTTTGGGAGCCTACACATATTCTGTGCTTCTAGCCTAGATCCTCGGTCTCTCCCACAATACACCAGTATTGAACTACACCAGCACCTACTCTGCCATTCCACTCGCACATTCGATATCCTAATCTTCATAACAAGATTCACCTAAAATGTGTCGATAAAAAAAAAAATTACCAACATGTTCTTTTATAGCTAGCTATCCGCAGACGCAGTGTTAACATGCTGATCTTGCACGAAGAAACATATGACTTCAAACTAGTGCGGCGAGGAAGCGTTGAATCTACCGCCTGCATTTACGCAAACAGCAAACAAGATGGACATCAGAGGTTAGTTTTGGACTACTACGACGGAGTTGTAATCCACCAAGGCAGTTAAACATGACACTTTTAACTTTTGTTTTTCTTTTGCGAGTGCTTTAACCGAGACAAGTTCGCTCAAACATGGCTGGTTGTATTTATTCAATCGTGAACAGTAGTTATATATTTAAAACTCAAAAGACATTAACAACTTAAAGGAAATCTGATATTCTCCATTCTATTTCTACGGCCCGAGGAGGGAAATATATGAATAGCTTTTAATTATGCTTGTGTGTTGTTTAATACGCAGTGGTAGGTAATGCCGTTTGCGAAAATTCTCTTATATTTTGCGGTGGTTGGGCAATTGGCTGGTTAACAGCAGTGGCTCCGCGGGCCAATCAGATTGAAGCACCATTTTAGCTTCTTCTATTAGAAGCTCAAACGACACATCCTTCAACAGAGAGCACGAGAGGAGGCCAGGCGCTAAGGGCAGCCATTTTTCAGCACTGGAACTAAATGACCAGTACGTTTTTTTTTTTCCTTTGTTCCAAAAGGGATCTTACATTTAATTTCCTCATATGGACTATGTGAATTTATTACAAAATCCGCCTAATTTAAAGGATATGAAGAATGAAGATAAAATGTTGGATTTTTTAAATCATTTTTCTCCTCTTCCTGGAATTCACCTTTGTCCTAACTAGGTCATGGCACACCCATGTTAGCATTTTCTTTCTGACGTGAATAAACTGCTTGTTTGTTGTCTTATGAAAAAAAAAACAATTCAAGTACAATCAATATATGATATTGTAAAGGCACATTGACACTGAGCAGTATGTGGCCAAGTATCCCTATAGCTATATGTAAGTTTTTCTTAATTTTCTTTATAAATGCATATAGCTGTAGAAGGAAATGTTCATGTCGTGTGAGTAAGGTGTAATTAAAATATCTCTGAGCTGGCGAGGTGCTGTGCTTCAAAGGATTCTGAATTAGCCAAAGCCACTAGCCTTTTTTGTGCCAGGACTCTTCAGTACATTGCATGCTGTTTGTCAATCCATTTAAGGGCTTAATTATAGGTAATTACATCTCACGTTTTGTCACAGCACAGCAGGCCAGATCGAGTAAACGACTGGCCTTTAAAAAAAATAGCAGTAAATAATAATATTGATGATAAAGATGTGATGATAATAATGCTGAATCACAGGTCTGGCTAATTAATGTCGCTGCAACTTTTAAGCCCTTTCAAGTACCAACAGCCCGCCTCAAAAAAACGAAAAAAAAAAAAAAAAAAACATTTTGAACAGATAAATTATGTAGTGACATATTACAACATTAAAACCAATGAAATCACCTTGAGATGTAGCCTTATATAATGTGAGTGAAATAACTAATGGATATAACGGTTATGTTATGAGGCAGTTTAATCTGACCTTGCATCAAGGGCATTCTGATATTTGTCCTTAACATGGGTTAAGTGTACAGATATGAGGCAAAACAACTGTGTCACCAAACAGTATAAGCTGTAAAATAAAACTGCAGGAACTGTTCTTGGAAAAAAAATGTATATTTACCTTAACATTCTGGTGAATTACATTTATCAGGCCTATAGGCAGGAGAAAAGGGATCGTTTTCATTCCCATCTTCGGATCCTTTATTACTGGCTTGACTGTTTTTAAGAAAGGGAGGGGGGGCGATTCCTAAAAAGAAAGCAAACAATTAAAAAGATGTTCTTTTAAAATATGATCAGGAAATAAGGAACCGTTCACCGTCATTTTAAAAAATGGTGAAAACCTTCTAGCAACATCTAAGTCAGTAGTAATATGCAAACATCCCCCCCCCTTCTTCCCGAAGGCAGGATTTCACTCAGATGCTATTCGCCTAATTCGAAGATAATAAGAAAAAAGATATGCGACTCTTAAATTCTGCCGCGGACATCATACTCCTATTAAGGTAATGGGCTGTGTATTGGCTAAATACTTACATTATGGGAGCATATTAGGATAATTCTTAATAAGAGCTTCTTGGCAATGACATGAATCTTTGGATTTTATTATTTCATAAGGTTTGTTACTCTTATCAAACAACACGGAACAATAACGAAGTGTTCAGACATATAAAACAGGTCAATTCAAAATATTATCAGACTGTTTAAACTTACACTTATAATTATGTAAATGCAATCCGTGTATGAAGAAGTGCCTTAATTACAATAAAAACAAGACATATAAGGGGTAAAAATCAGGCTTGACGACAGCGCTGCCCGTTGCCTCTTTCCCAAAAGCGACCTTTGTTATGAACTGTGCGTTAATGGCTTCTCTGCTGTTCTCTATTTCAAAATGGCTTCTTCACACAAAGCAGATCATTAAGAGTTGGAAATGCTGCTGCGCCATTGCTGAGCGAGGTCTAGTCTCTGGAAAGAAGAGCTGCGAATCCCCCAAGCATAATACATTCTGTCTCTGTCTCTCTCGTTTTCGCTCTCTTTTCATATTCATCAGAAATGTATCATTGATGAGCAGTTTTTCTACTGGTATGTGTAATACCGGGGTGATGCAGCGAGCGACATTGTAAAGAGCCATTTCGCAGCGCGCTCATTCCTCTCCGCAAACTGACAGCTTGGCGAGCGGCGGTAATCTGAGAGTCTGGCCGCGCGCCAGGCGCGCTCGGCCACGTCGGAGCTCGCCGCGCGCCACCGCACCATATATGGTCGCAAAAGTAATGTCAGATGCGCGGCGCTGCAGCTCGAGCAGTCTGCGCAAAGGGGAATATGCAGACCGATGCTTCTGCTGGCTCCTCTCTTCCCCCCCGTTCCAAGAATACTTGATGCCGAGATTCGACGTATTTCTCCAGCAACAAAGAAGACTTTCACAGATGTTAGAAACGCAAGATTTAATCTACCCAATATACAAAAAAAAAAAAAATAATCTGGAAATTTTCCTTTGTGTGTCTGTGTGTTTACGCCAAAGCAGCTTCAGGTGATTTTCATCGGTTAGTGTGGCGGGAGGGGGGCGTTGTTTTAGACTTGGTGGACGTAAAGCTTTATGATGTGTGCAAGCTAAGTTAATTTTTAAATATTTTTTTTTACTTTGGCTATTAGATGAAGAGCTGATGTAATGACTAATCGAAAGTTTAATTTCATCATCAATTTAATTACATGCGGCATATACATTTAACACACGAAGAACGTACAAATTTCCTTTCTTTGTTGTCAGCAAGTTACATGGTTTTGGCTCATGTCCCAGAACAGGGGCGGGTAATGAACAGAGCAGGAATTCTCTGGCGCTTCCTACAAAACACCCTTTGTCTGTCGACGGCAGAACATTACTGTGTGACGGTCATCAGACCAGGAGGCCGGGATCAGCGCTTCGCATAGCGACTCTAGCGTCCGAGGAGTCCTTCTGTGCATTTTTATATCAAAAGAAGACGCCTTTTTCCTTCCTTTCCTCCAGCGCATTGACTACTCCTTAACATTCACAACCGTGGACGCGTTGCAAAAATTTCAACGAGCTACCGGCCCCCTAAGTAGCCTTTTAGGACCATGTCTACCACATAATTTGCGACGACGGGTCACAAGGTCAGCTCTGTGTATTGTCTGAATTCTGTGGGATTTAAAATATGCCTTAAACAGTTTCTTTGTCACTCCAGCACGAAATCGCCGCAATTCTGCTTATTTAATATTTGCAACATCACAATGAATTTAAATGTACATTTTATGATTGTAGAATCAAACGAACGGCTGTTGAGAGAGAGAAAAAAGCACCTCTGTTGTGTGTTTAAATAGGTAATAGAGTACAGTCTGGCTGAGAATAAAATGATACAATAATAACTCAAGGGCCATAATGCATAATAGGCTACAGTTCGTATGGCTGTTTTTGTTATCCGTCCAATTTGTCTTCGCAAAGATAACCACGCGTTTAGCGTGAATCACTTCGAAAGGTGCAGAAAATTCGAGACAACCGCTTAAACGTACAATACAATTTACTTTCACAAACAAAAGGCACGTATAAGGCCTCCAAAACGACACTATTAATGTTTCTGTTAGATTAATCATAAATGATGTCTAACCATTTCTATGTAGCCTACGTAAATTTTCAATACATGTTTATTTTTTAATTCTGAATTATATATGAATTTATATATTTCCAACCCGTTTTTTTAGACTACAACTTGATCAGGATCTTAGAACATCAGATAAGCATTGCGTTATTAGCAAACATTAAATCGACGTAATATTTGAATATCTGGCTATTATCAAACAATGTTAAACTTGGTCTTCCCAACCTGCAATATTGTTACTTAAATAGAAATAAAGTACAATTGATATACCTTAAGCGTTTACAGTATCTTTCACAACCCAATAACTTCCCTGCTACAGGAAACGCCGTTGGTTGTTTTTTTATGCATTTCTGAGCTTTCATTTATATATTGACTCAGTAAATGAACCTTCTAGACCGTACCCCAAATTGGCCCATAGCCAACTCCATTGTGAAAAGCATTAGTAAGTAAACCACGTGAAATATCTACATATTTCATGTTCTAAATGTGATCCACAATGTTAGTAACTAGTTTTACGTTGTCACGCAAATACCTCGGGACACCGGTTTAACCAGTGGTGGTGAGTTGTCGGTTTCACTGGTTACCGAGGGAGTGACTTTGCCCGGAGGTTTGATCCTAAGCGGCCGGTTACCGGAAAATACACGGAAAAGAAAACAACACTATTGAATAATAAGGTATTTGGCTCTTAGCAGTAAAACATATCGACTTGGTCATGTGGTCCAGTGATGATCTGTAATCGAAACATAAATGAAACGAAACATGAACTACCGGAGGGCATCAGTCATTTGAGGATGTTCGCAGAGATAGTCTTGAAAAAGAAAGGAAACCAAGTCTCAAGCTTCATGAGGATTTTAACCTGGGCGTCTCATCGAGTTCTGCTTTCGCGGTTTCTCTCGAAGTTAGCAAACACGATTCTGTTCCTGTACAAGATTAATTAAGTGTTGGTGAACATTACCGGGATCGGAATCATAAATGGTCACCTGTTAATATTTAAACCTTTAAAATTGGAAGTAACTGCTCGACTAATTGTAAACAGCTCGATGGTGGATGTCAAAATGGCGACCTAACTTGTAAATGGTGTTCGGCCTGCTAGGTCTCAGTATCAGGTTAATAGCGGTAGCGCGTTTCTGAAATGCATTTGTCATTTACATGACACAACTTCTAATCTGTCAATACAGACTAGGGAAAAGTTTATGTTTAATTTCCTAGACTGCACAGAGTGAATTCTATGTTCATTCTAGTAGTCCAAACCTGCCCATCTTCATGTTTATAATACAAACACATGTGAAAACTCTTAGTGTCCACAACGTTTTTATCTTTTGGTATTTTAATACTTATTTTAATGTCGGTGTTTTCGCATTCCTGTCCTATTATATTTATGTGTTTTAACAGAAAGCAGTACGTTAGTTTAATGGTTCAGTCTTTTCCTTTGTACCGTCAGCATTTTTATTCATTTTGGAGTGATAATAAAGATCATATCTCGCCAAACTGACTCCACGTGATCTTGATGATGTCATTCCTCTAGGTGGCGTTCAAGCACCAATGGTTTTTATAATATGCTTGTCCTGTTTCTGTCTTCCTGTGAAGACAGTGCACATATTTTGTCCCCTGGAACAGAAACATGGGGGGGCCTTTATAGATTCATCTTTTGCATATTGTAATGCTCTTGCACTAGGCATTATTATTATTATTCTTGGAAGATGAAAATAGTCTTTCATACAGTATAAACATTATTGGCTAGATAACAATATATGCTAGATTGATGTCCATTTTTGAGTATTGATGAAACAATGTCTTCCCCTCTAAAGTGTAAAATGCTAAGCGGTGGTGTTTGTCTCTAAGGGTGCCATGCAGATGTGGAGGGGAAGTGAGAGGCAGGCTGTGGGAGACCCACTGCTGTTTTTCAGTCCACATTCTGGCCAGTGTGCATGATGCTGGGGTTCACAGAGAGGGATGTCATATGGTGGGGGATGGGGTGGAATCCTCCGGAGCAGAGGCAGCACCTGTTTTCCTCCAGATAGTGGTACAGACCTTCTGAATAAGGTGTGCGAGGCAAGTAGGGCGTGTGTTCACGTAAGTATGAGACCACGGAAGGACTCACCACGCAAGGGCTTCCGGACAGGCTTAGAGGAAGTCGAGTTCCACATTGTGAGAAACTGAAGCTCAGGGGTGGGACGGCTGTCAGGATTATGCTCCATCTACCTGGTAGCAGCAGAACACCGCGTTGCCCTGTCCAGAAGACCCTCTTCCATGACGGAGCGTCCAGCAGCCGGACGCCTAGCTTCCCGGCGGGTGAAGTGATCACACCTGGACCTCTTCCCAGTGTATCACCTGCTTTAGTTGCCTAAGGCCATCATGGCAGAGAATGGCTCTGCAGTCGGCAGCAAGGGGGGGGTCCACGTGGAGGAGCTGAAGATTGTGATTGTGGGGGATGGTGCCTGCGGGAAGACCTCCCTCCTCATGGTCTACGCCAAAGGGGACTTTCCAGAGGTAAGTCTGTCCAAGCAGTCAGAGGATTTCTCCTCTGCCAGCTGGTCAGGCTGCATCTGTAATGCTTGCCGACTCTCCTCATGATCTCGATAACATGAATTACGGCTGTACAGTTCACCATTTCACAATGGCTGAAATTGTATTCATGTGTCATAATTTGAAGAGTTGTTCATTTATGAGACATGCCAAATCAGGTGTGCAACAGTTCCTGGTTGTGGCTTCTTTCATCAGCGTCAAAAGCATCTTAATCATGCTTTTCAGATCTTATATTGGATCTATATGCTGCTTTTTATATGTCATTATTCCACTGAAACATATTTTAATAGTTTTTCAAGACCAATGTAGATCTACAATGTGAAGATAGAACATACAAACCAAGAAATAACATGGATGCCTTATAAGTCTTCATCTTGTTTGATCCGTCCTGTGGCTTTTAAACAGCGGATGTTGTATCTATCCAGCAGAGTACCAGGCATCTCCATATCTGACTGGTCTTTTTTCAGAAAGAATATAGTATTGCATAATACATGTTTATTGAAATGAAAAATAATATTGCATTAACTTTCATATCTGTAATACTCATATATATTATCATGACACAGCATTTTTAAAATGTAAGCACAAATTAAATGTATTATAATGTCACAAGATATTTCTTTTTATTTTAGGTGTCAAGTCTCATGCTTGTAAATGCTTTGCAGTTTTTTCTTAACAACTAGTGAAATGCATGAATACTAAATATGCATGAAATTTCAAACGTTTGAAATTTAGGCAATGTGTTGCAAAAGTCAGCAATCGGGTATTTGCATAAGACATTGTTCTTTTATTATCATTTTATTTCCCGGAGGAAATTGGCTTAACTGAATTTAAAAGTTTTCATAAAAACACACAAAATGCTTTTGGGTACAATAGCTGGATTCTTCACGGACATATTTTACAGGGTGGGTGGGAAGAGCAGATGATTAATGTGCGAAGAATTTGGCAACAGTTAAACTGAAAACTTGAAGTGACCTTTTCAAGTTGTCATGGTAACACTTAAGTGGTTTTGTGCTTCACTAAAACTTGCCAGCTCATTTATGAAGTTGTCCAAATCATTTTGGCGGGTGGAATCGCTTTCTGTGATCTTGTCCTTAAGTTAGAGCTGTGCATGCATGTTGTATATATGACTGTTGCCCCCTTGCTATTTGTACTGTAAATGAATAGTAAGTAAGCTTCTGCAGGCCTGTTTGTACAGCCTGAAGTACAGCCTGAACTCTACTCCACGGTATTGAAGAACACACTGTTTCCCCAACAAGCATCATTTGCCCCTTTGTGTTACCCCACACATTTGTGTTCTGTTCACATTATCTTGGTTTGGCAAATACTCTGCATACTCAAAAAAATGAACAACAGTCTCAAAGGTCACAAGACTGAATACACCTAAATTTCGCTGTTGCTCAAAAGCGAATCTCTTAAAAACATCTGGCATCAGTAAGATGATTTCAACCATATGTAGCATTTT
>JAODKF010000126.1:23970509-23988660 GCA_026779585.1 Mormyrus proboscirostris
ACATTTTTCAGATGATCTGTCTGATTGGAAAAATTTTAAGCATCCTACCGACGGTGAGGTCCAGTTGGTTCCTCTCCCCCAAAGCCCGTAGTCTATACAGGCAGCCACTTTGGTAGTAATACTGCAGAAACTGTACAAAACCTGCAGGGCAAACAACAGTCAGTCCTTTTCCAAGAATGGTCCACAGTAGATGAGGCAGTACCAGACAATTAAGTCCACGTGACGATTTAGCGAATGCTTACTTTGATAGATAGAGAAGTCGAGAAACTGATTCCGGAACATTTGATAAACCACCCCATCCGGCCTGTTCGGAAGGACAAGGGAAGAAGGGCGTTCTGTCATGACATTACTGACATGCAGCCAGTTACCCACAATCGCTTTCAGGAAGCATGCGTGGTGTCACCCTGGGCCCTCGCTGGGGCCTGCACTCACACACAGGGGCAATACAAAGAGACACTGCATCAATTACAAAAAAAAAAAAAAAAAAGCAATCCACCTTACCAGGTCAGCATTACACCTGACAGGAACGTTGAAACGTAATGATGGGATACCCACCAACCTTTTATTCTGGAAAGAAGGGGTGGGGGAGAGGGGGTTACAACAAGTCATACCCAAACAGTTTAAAAATAATAAAAAAAAAAAAAAAAACTGTAAATGTTGTCTGTTCATGTTTATTAAATTGCGATTAGTACAGAGAGCTTTTTAATATCTTTTGTCCTTCTAGCAGCTAAATACACGCATTATTAAAGGCATAAATACATTATGTTGCCTGCTACCGTAGAATCTTCATTGAATAAGTGTTTGAAAAAGTGTTGAGGCTAGAATCTGGGCTTATTCGTGAAACCCAGAAAAATATATAGCGAGCCCCATCAGGGAATAAGGCACCCCGCAAGTGTACCATTTCCGCAGAACTCATAATCTCCCAGTCCACCTCTTAGATCAGGGGAGGGCAATCTTCCCCAGAAATGGCTGTTGTGTATGCGGGTTTTCACTGCAGCTACCTAATTAGATTACAAATCAGAGGACTGATTGGCCGAGGAGCCTCACACCTGGGTTTGAACAGTGGACCTAAAGGTCATCACAAAAATCCTGAATATACCCCTGGCCCTTTGTGGATAACATGGGCCACCCCCATTACCGCACTGTGTAAAAGCAAGGCCTGCAGAGCCTAAACTCACGGTAGCTAAGGTAATATAAAGTGATCCACAGAAGCTTCCGAGTTCCGCAGGAAGACACAAGGGTCAGGTGAGGCCCCCCTTCCATCTTTAATGTCACATTCGGCCAATCACATCCCCTGCTGCCTCAGTCAATTTTAGTCAGTCGCTCACATTCATTTATATTAATAATTTTTATTATTTATTAATTGCCAACTGCACCCCTTAGCTAATACATTCTATTCCGTCCGCTCAAGTAAGTATTTCCCATTTACCTGGACCCATTGTTTATTAAAATACTCTCCCGGATTGTCAGAGTGCAATAGTACCAGACAAGCAGGAAGTTGAATATTTCATCAGTAACCCTGAAACAGATGGAGAAGCCATTAAAAACATGTATTTAGTGAAGGGGTTACCCAAAATGAGGGAACAACATCTAAATGGGGCAACTCACCGATAATTGAGTATAAACCTGGAGGATATGGCTCCAAGCAGAAGGATGATGGTCATGTAGAGCTTGAACTTCTCATACTCATCTTTGTAGGCAAACCTATCAGGGAAGAAGACAACAGAGGTGTGAACGCTGCAGTTCAGGTGGAGCATCAGCATAATGCACACGAGCATGTGTGCAAAACTGCATCGATCTCTCCTACACAGAGTTATGTCCACTTAACAACAGGCATTACTGAAAATGCTGACAAAATGTACTTACTTTGCTTGGTTGCTAAGTAAAGTTACATTCACATTGCCCAGGACCAAGTTTAGGTACAACCTAAAAGAACAAAACGTAAGATATTTAAGAATGTAACACAAAAGTCAGTCATTCTTGAGTCACACCGTAGTAAGACTGTTCATTTTATCTAGTACCAGTAAATATTCAGTGACATTTTACACTCCTGATGGAATATTTCCTTTTAGCTAAAACTTGCCACATCTCACCCGTTTTTCTTTGGCAAATATGCTTCCATATCAAAGAAGACATGTTGCTTCTCTTTGATTTGTGTCTGTATGGCTTTTATCTGCCCGGATTCCTTTGGGTCACTTGTTTTCAAACATCTGTTGGAAATCAAGTCAGACCTTGTTCAGCCCGTTGACTAAATCAAACTTGTGCATAATGCATTAAATGCAAAAACCATACACTGTTGTTTTGGTTCTACTGACCTGAGCAGATTGTACTCCAGCTCCCTCAGACTTTTCCTCTGCTTGCTAACAGAGTTGCTGCAGAGTGTCTGGAGGTTGGTGAGTTCATCTAGTTTGTGTCTGTAAACTTTGTGAGTTTCCTGGGGGAGGCGTTAATGGAGTAAAAAACAGGCACACATTTGTTTTTACGGAGCTGATAATGCATAATACAAATAACAAGGTGTTAGGTTAAGATACAAGAAACCATATCCTTACGTCAAGCATGGCATTATTCTCGCTGGAGTAATGATTTGGAAAGGCAGCAACACAATATAGTCCTACTTGCGCAAAATGCAGTTTTCAAAATCGAGTCTTCTCTATGGCATAGTGACTGAACATTTGGTTAATTTATTCAAAAGAGAAAATATTAAATATATATTGCTCGACTTGGTCTGATCTCTGTGCATCTCCTTAACCAAACGGCTTTCGATATTTATATTCGGTTGATTGCTGTTTTGTAAAGACCGGTGAAAAGAGGTTGCGCAATAAACACGTAAAACTGAGTCACATCTGTATAAAGCAATTGTCAAGCATGTACTAAGTCCCTGTGCAATCACGGATATCCATCAGCAATCGATTTAACACACATCGACAGGAGTTTACCACAGTATTATAACTTTGCTTATGTCTCATCCCATTTACTATCTCTCTACGGGTAGCTTAAAAATATTTAATTAGCCTTTTTCCCCAAGGATCAAACCAGAAAAGGATATCGCCAGACATTTTAACCACTGGGGCGTCCCCGGAAACTTGCTTTAAGGCCATCTGCTTTTTAACTAGAGGAGTGACCATTAACTTTTAAAGAGATCACCATAACACAATAACTGGCAAGAAAACTCATCGATCTACCGGTAGTTCACAGGCCTTGCTATTGTGAAGCGCATCAAAGTGCGCGGGGACACTCGAGACCTCAATTCTTTCCCAACATACAGATTTTTAAAGTGCCCGTTTTAAAACACGTGTCTCGCGACCAATGTACGCAAAGACAATTTCAAAAGTGTTTTGTATCAAAAGTAAACGCGGTCAGGCGACTTAAACAGACACCATTCTCCGAAGACACGTTCCTGACTAATAACGTCAGCTACCCACAATAAAAAGTGTTAGTCTTTTAACCTTACATATATATTTTCAGTAAACCGTCAAAGGCATAGGTAATCTACCCAGGTCTAGCTAGATGACTCGCCCAAACGGAGCGCACCTGTAACTGCCGGTACTCTTGGTCGATTTCTTCCCATTCAGCTTGGCACCTCTGCAGTGACATTGTATCTCCCCCTCTTCCTATCCGGTCCCTGGCACAGATCGGCCGCGACTCGACACTCTCCCGCAAGGCGCATGTGCGCACCGCAGTCACGGCACTACACGGCGCCTGTGACGTAACAGCGATTACGGTCTGCGAAAGGTTCCCAGCCAATCGGATGCGTGGCTGGTCTAGACCAATCAGCTGGGTCAGCCGTGGTCTGAGCTTCTGGCTGGTGATAAGGTGAAGGATGCCATATCCCCATTATCCCCAAAAATGTTCGCTCTTTTTATTTTAGCTGCTTAGACAATATCATAACGCAATAATCGATGCAAATAATTCCAAACTGGTCGATGATTTCTTCATTTGAACCAACTGATTTTACCGGCACAGTTATGTTTAAATATTAAAAAATCCCCAGTGATGCTGGATTTATCTTCAACCAAATTGCTGTTTTCTGTTGATGAAAATTGTTCCACGATTGCTGTCAAGCGCGAATCCTACCTCAAATTACATGCTTGATGGCGCTGTTGTGCTGTCGCGGTTGATGGACCGATGTGTTGATGAATAGTATGAAACGTACCATGTTAACTTGATTGGGCTTTTCCGCCAAGAACCGATCATTATTGGCAATGTTTATACAAATGAATACGTTCGTATTATTTAAAAAGCAAATCATGCATCAAAATTGCGGAGGGGGCTGAATACAACACCTACATAGGCTACACAAAGCAATGAGAAAAGGTTAAAGGTTTAGTGAGAATATCAAAAGTTTAAGACATGTTTTGTCTAATAACATTACGTTCAGTTGTGTGAGGCAAGATTTTGCTGTTGCCGTCATATTTTTCCTTGAAGGTATTTTATTAAGTCATACTCGCCATTTCATATAGATACAGCAAAAATATACACAAGATACAGGAAAAATATTCACTGGGTGGTGAAAAATATCACTTTTCATAGTAGTTTATAGTAGTTAGCAATCAGCTCGCTAAACCTTCGTCCCATCATTCGTCGCGCACTCTGAAAATACCGTAAGTTAACGAAAACGACTGAGAACTTCATGTGAGTAAATGTCATCGTAGAAGTTCTTGATTTTGTGCCTATGCTAGAAATGATGTGTTTAAACAATGGTTGGAGATTTTTAAATGCCATTGTGGATTATTTAGCATCCTGCGCTCCACGTTGCTTTCTTTTCCGCTTCAGATTTTTCAAACTTCTCCTGACTTAATTGATCAAGAATCATTAAGCAATTTATTAAGAAAATAATCAATCACATTCAGATATAGTCTGCATCTTTGAAAATACAATGTTTAAAAGCATGTTGCGCAACAAATGATAAATAAATAAAAGTTAGAAATCAGCTTAGTAGTTGTTCCAAAGTGTCACGCCCTGCTTACCTGCCCCTCCCGTTTCTTATAACGCTCCTGTTCTGTGTTCGTCTCTCCTTTTTCTCCTGCCTCCTGGTTAACGCACTCCAGCTGCCTCCTGTTTATCCCCTCATTAACCCAGTGTGTAAGTGCCTGCCAGTCTTGTGTTTGCCAGTTCTGTTGATGTTGCTGCCTGCCGTGTCTATGATTAGACCTGTTTGGCAGTATCCCCCACGTGATCCCTTTTGTTTCTTGCCCTGGTTCTTTTGAGTTCAAGTCCCTATGTTTCCCCTTAATCCTGCACTTCTGTATCCTCTGTCCTCCCTGGTAAGTGACACATAGGGCACAGATTTAAGCGTATCCCTTTTGAATTTGAAAGTTAACGGTTTTATGCACTAAAGAAAATTAAAGGAACAATTTTTAATTGGAGTATTGCATCAAATCAAACTTCTGAGATATTGATCTGGTCAGTTAAGTAGCAGAGGGGGTTGTTAATCAGTTTCAGCTGCTTTGGTGTTAATGAAATTAGAGGGGCAACAATGAGACGACCCCCAAAGCAGGAATGGTTTAACAGGTGGAGGCCAATGACATGTTTTCCATATCTTATCTGACAGATTAGTCAGAATCACTACTGGTAGCATGAGGTGATGCTTGGAACCTACAGAGGTTGCACAGGTAGTCCAGCTCCTCCAGGATGATGCATCAATGCATACCATTGTCAGAAGGTTTGCTGTGTCTCCCAGCACAGTCTCAAAGTCATGGAGGAGATTCCAGGACATAGGCAGTTATTCTAGGAGAGCTGGGCAGGGACATGGAAGGTCCTTAACCCATCAGCAGGGCTGGTATGTGCTCCTTTGCAAAGAGAAACAGAATGAGCACTGCCAGAGTCCTACAAAATGACCTCCAGCAGGCCACTGGTGTGAATATCTCTGATCAAACAATTAGAAATAGACTTTATGAGAGTGGCCTTAGGGCCTGACGTCCTCTAGTGGGCCCTGTGTTCACTGCCCAGCACCATGGAGCCGAATTGGTATTTGGCGTAGAATACCAGAATTGGCAGATGAGAGCAGGTTCACCCTGAGCATATATTACAGACATGGAAGGGTCTGGAGAAGCCATGAAGAATGTTATGGTGCCTGCCTGTAATGTTGCTTGCATGACCAGTTTGGTGGTGGGTCAGTGACGGCATATCCATAGAGGGACACACAGAACTCTACAGGCTAGACAACGGTAGCTTGACTGCCATTAGGTATCGGGATGAAATCCTTGGACCCATTGTCAGACCCTTCGATGGTGCAGTGGGTCCTGGGTTCCTTCTGGTGCACGACAATGCCCGGCCTCATGTGGCAAGAGTATAGAGGCAATTCCCGGAGGATGAAGGAATTGATACCATTGACTGGCCCCCACGCTCGCCTGACCTAAATCCAATAGAACTCCTCTGGGTCATCATGTTTCGGTCCATGTGACGCCGCCAGGTTGCAGCTCAGACTGTCCAGGAGCTCAGTGATGCCCTGGTCCAGATCTGGGAGGAGATCCCCCAGGACACCATCTGTCGTCTCATTAGGAGCAGCCCCATGTTGTCAGACATGCGTTACAAGCACTTGGGGACCATGCATACTACTGAGTACGATTGAGTTGCTGCAATGAAATTTTGCAAAATGGACTAGCCTGCTGCATCATTTTTTCACTTTGATTTTCGGGGTGGATTTTAATTCAGCCCTCTGTAGGTTAGTTTTTATTTCCATTATACGATGTGGCGTCCTTTTGTTCCTAACACATTACCCAGTCCATTTCAGTATAGATGTATAGATATTTTTTTTCCATTGAGATCTAATGTGTTTTCAAAGTGTTCCTTTATTTTTTTGTGTTTTAAGTGTTATACATGCTATATGAGGTGTCTATTTACTATAAACACTATAACATTTATCTGTATTTTCCAACAGCTTTTTCTGGTCAGGATAAATGCCTGGAGCCTATGCTGGCCAGAATAGGGCAGAGGGCTGGGAGATCATGCTGGATGTCAGTCTGTTGCAGGACACCCACTCAATATCATACAGTATAGTATAGATGCCAGTTTGCCTGATTACATGACACAGGGAGATCATGCAAACAATCTCTCTAAGATGACCAGTTGTAAGCTGGGGAGGGGAAAATGAAATTTGGAAATAATATATAAACATAGGTAGATCATTGCCTGCTGATGCATTGCTGCCTGCCTACAGGTTGGCTTGCTGCAGGGTCACCTGCCTCCTCTGGCAGATCTTTGGTTGCTATCTGAAGGCCTGCCCCACACATGCCCAGATCTCTCAGGAGGTGAACAGCTGTGGTCCCCACAAAACCACGGCAGCCAACCTCTACCGGGTAAATAGTGGTTCTCCATCCCGTTTCCCTGCACTCTTCCTCAAGGTCTGAGTATTTTAGTCTCTTCCGCTTCCATGAGGCCTCCACACTTCCTTTCCATGGAATGGTTAGCTCAATGAGGAGAATAGTCTTAGTACTGCTGGACCACAGCACAATGTCTGGGCGCAGGCTTGTGCTAGTGATCTCAGCGGGGAACTGAAGCTTCCTGCCCAGGTAGACTCTCATGTTGCAGTCCTGGGTCACGAGAGGTGATGTTTGTGGAGACCTCTGTGGAGCTCACGAAGCAACTTTTGCACCACCCTCCCTTTCTTGAATGGACCTGATGTGCCGGTCCGCTAGTGTAGGGTGCCCTCTGCTTGCTTCCTGCCTCTGCCCCTCTAAGACCTCTGCCAGCTTTCTCAGGACCTGATTGTGTCACCATCTGTAGCGGCCTTGGGAGAGTGCGGTCTTGCAGCCTGACAAGACGTGGCGGTGGCTAGTGCTCTTGGTGTTACAAAGAGGGCAACATTCCTCCTTGCCCAGCCACAGTTCTAGATTCCAAGGGCAGGGGAGAGAGTCATGCGTGGCTCTTACCAGAAAGCTAAGCCTTGCCTGCGGGATCTTCCAAAGGTCTGCCACGCTGATGGTTTTACCGATCATGCCCTCCCATGTCGTCCAGTCCCCCTGGCGCCCCTGAGCAATGGCCTTGATCTTCAGACGCTCATCCTCCATATTTGTCACCTCTGCTACGACCAACTCCTTCCTCTCTTTCCTGGTTGCCTTTGACCAGAACTTTGGGCCCTCTCCATACCCAAGGCCAGCTCTTTCTGCCTGCAATCTACCGATGATTTCTTTGTACTGCAGCCAGCTTATTGCCTTGTTAACTTCCGCCAGGGCTTCCCACCTCCGGCCAGTACAGATCTGGACATTGGTGGCCCTCACGGCCTGACTCCTTCATCCAAGAGACCATCGTGGCAGACTAAGCCATTTCCGGATAAACGTGAATCATTATTCAACTTCCAACCTCTGACCTGGGAACCGAAGACAAAAATAAGGGATCCGATCTTCATGGTGCGTCCTGTAATTTTTGAAGCCCGGAGAAGCCGGACCTCACTGTGAAGGAGCTGGCCAGGGCGGTTGCAATAACCGCAATATTACAATCACATTATATTGATATGCCAACTGCAAGGCTTGGCAAGCAACTGCCACAATTGCAATATTCACTTTTTTCTTTGTTATCATGAGGTTAGGCCCTTCTTGTTTTGCACTTCTATGCATGTATATTGATGATAACTAAATTCATAATCAAAATGAGTTGTGTACAGAACTGTGTACGGTCAGTTCTGGTATAACACGTGATATCAGACCACAAATCTGTTCTAACATAATTTATATATCAGTGCCCAAGTAAAATACAATGCAGAATCATATTTTTATTTGCACGATTCTCAGTCGGAGAGAAAAGCACTATGCAAACTATAATTCAATATCGTCGTTGCCAAGGTAATACCTGGTATGTCCACATATATTTATATGTGGACATACAAGGTATTACCTTGGCAATGACGATATGGTCTTAGTGAGAAACTAATCCTACATTCCTATTTAATATGGTGTCCAAGCTGACTAATAACCATACTGCTAATCAAAGTGTGCCTGCGTTATTTGCCAGTAACGACCAAAAAATATGCTCAATTAGACATAATGTTTTGAATATTCCAATAACCACATTCTCTGGCCCTGAACTGGCTTATGCTAATGCTGCAACTGCCCGATTTGAGACGTTTACCACAATTAACCATTTAGAAATGATGTCCTTAATTTTAGCTTCAAATTCATATACTTGTGTGCTAGAGCCTATTCCAACAAAATTATTCTAAGAGATGATCCCGGCATTGACCGATCCGCTACTAGCAATAGTTACAGTAACTCCTCAATCAGCATTGGCCATCTACCAAAATCTCTTAAACTAGCAATAATTAAACCTTTATTGAAGAAGCCAAATTTGTATTCCTTGGAAATGATAAACTATAGACCAATCTCCAATCTACCATTTATCTCTAAAATAATAAAGTTGGAGCTAGCCAATTAACATAATTTCTGCAGGAGAATCAGATTTATGAGAAATTTCAGTCTGGGTTTAGAGCTCATCATAGCAGAGTCTGCTCTACTGAAGGTACTAAATGAACTTCTATCTGCTGATCAAGGTTGTGCCTCGATCTTAGTGCTGCTTGATCTTAGTGCTACTTTTGATACTATAGACCATGCCATTCTCCTACACAGGCTTGAGCATACTGTGGGTATAAGGGGAGTGGCACTCTCTTGGTTTAAATCCTACCTCTCAGACCCCTATCAGTATGTGAATTTAAATAGTGATTCCTCAGAACATGTCAAGGTCAGATACGGAGTGCCACAAAGTTCAGTATTAGCTCCCCTACTATTTTCACTATACATGTTGCCTTTAGGCCTAGTTATTCATAAACATGGAGTTAGCTTGTACTGCTTTGCAGATGATACACAATTATATATTTCAGCCAAACCAGAAGATAGACAACAACTTCAGAGAATGGGAGAATGTTTAATTCACATCAAAAAGTGGATGTCGAACAACTTCCTCCAGCTAAATCTAGACAAGACTGAGGTGCTTGTAACTGGCACTAAAGCCACCAGAAGTAAACTATCGGACATCATAGTCAATCTGGATGGACTATCTATTGCACCAAGTACTGTAGTTAAAAACCTTGGTGTTATTCTAGATTCTGATCTTTTGTTTGATGTACATGCTTCTAACATTAGACGTACTGCCTTCTTTCACCTGCGTAATATTGCCAAGTTAAGAAACACGCTTTCTCTCCAAGACGCAGAGAAATTGGTTCATGCGTTATTACCTCCAGGCTCGATTACTGCAATATCTTGTTCTCCAGCTGTCCAAATAGGTCATTAAATAAACTCCAGCTAGTCCAGAATGCAGCAGCCAGAGTCCTCACCAGAACTAAAATATATATCACCCCGATTTTATCTTCGTTACACTGGCTGCCAATTAGATTTCATGTTGATTACAAAATACTACTCCTAGCTTATAAAGCTGTAAACGGTTACCGCAGTATGTGAGTGACCTCATTTGCAACTACATTCCAAATCGTACACTCAGATCTCTAGATGCAGGTCTTCTGTCCATACCCAGAATAAAGAACGCTACTTTTGGGGGAAGAGCATTTGCTCATAAAGCACCACAGTTATGGAATAAACTTCCCATTAGTGTTCGGAACTCAGACACAATCTCTGTTTTCAAGTCAAGGCTTAAGACGTACCTCTTTAGCCAGTCTTTTGGATAGTAAAACCCCTTTTTCTAAGGTGAATGGGAAATCTGGAGGTTCATAGTCATTTGAGATTAAAGGTGAAAGGGGGGATTGGTGCTGTCATCCTGCCACTCTTGCCGATCACTCAAGTTGTTGGCGGTAGTTTGGCTGGATGCCAAAATCCCTGGAAACCCTCATGTCTACCAGGTCTCTCTTTTAGCCAGGGTGTCATAGTCACTTTAGTACTGCCAGAGGTTAGATTAGCCGTAGGGCAATAACTCTTCTCCATCTTCTCTTTTCCAAGCTGTTCCGGAGAAAACTACATGAAACCAACTAGTACTTATAAAACTACATGGACTCTAATGTGATTGTAAATACAGTTTCATGCTCCCCGGTTGCCCAGAGGAGGATGGGGACCCCTTCTGAGTCTAGGTTCCTCTCAAGGTTTCTTCCCGCCAGAGTTAGTTTTTCCTTGCCACTGTCGCCACAGGCTTGCTTGGTGGGGTTCTGACCGGGTTAATGTAAAGTGCTTTGTGACAATGACTGTTGTTAAAAGCGCTATATAAATAGAATTGAATTAAGTTGAATTAAATTGAAACTTGTATTTGAACCAGTCCTTTTCAGTGAATTGGTCAAACTGGTTTTCAAACCAAGCTTTTTCAACATCCACGCATTGCGCAGGTCAAAGTTTTAAATTTTAGTTTTTTTAATTCACTTATATTTGCTTCTCTGAGACTGTAGCCACGTTGCCCTGTGTCCCTCCATATTCATCTATTTATTGGTGCTGCATGCCAGGCCTTAAGATGGCTGTAGCTTGCTACTCCCAACTATAAAAGAACTATTCATGAACCATTCGCTGTATTTTCTGATTCTGCTAGATGGCGCTCACTGTTTAAAAAGGCCTGAAAGCACGCCCCAAAGTAAATCAAGAGCACTATCTAGTTTGATCCGTGTTCATGTGGATTTCAACATGCAAATGTGTATACACGATTCACAGCTTTATACATTGGCCAGACTGACGCAATATATTCATGATTTTTATCAAGTTATTTTCACGAAATGTTAAGACACAAACTGATTTCTAAATGTTACGTATAGGCCTACGGATAGAAAAACTATAAAGTTTCTGCCCAAAATGATTTGTGATGTGTATTTTGGCATTAAAAGCATTTTGCTTAGCCTAGCATGGTGATTTCAAAGATATAATCCTTCGTAGGTATGGATGCTTCATTATTCATGTAAACAAATTAGAAGTGCATATTTAAACTGACATCCATGTTGAAATATTGTAGTGTCAACAAACAACCCCTGTGTATGTCTTGTATATCAATGTTCAGTAGATTTGGTTGTGTGCCTGTACCTGTTTGTACTCAGTTCTTGCCTGATGCTTGCTTGTCTCTTGGTAATGTCTACTCACCATATATTGTGGTATTTCGCGACCCTGCATCACCGCAGGGGAAATGCCTTTAATGTGATAACCTTAGAGTTGGCTGATGCGCCATAAAAACAGGATCTTCACAGGTATTTATACAGCCCCCACCACAATAATCACCCGCTGAGCATCTAAACAATGAAATATGGAAACTGAAACCCTCACTGCCAACCCAACAATTGCAGTTTTATCCCAAGTTGTAATTTATAATAACATAACGCATTATGTTAAATAAAAACAAATAAAACCTACTGGAAAAGGATGCCTTTTGAGTTAAAGCCCAGCCTTAAAACACCTTTTTTAGAAGTTTATAATGAACAGTAACTTCAGCTGGGATCAGAAATAAATCCCTTATTATATCTGACAGATAATCCCACCTCAAGGAGCTTCTGTTGCGTTTTGTTGACAGTTCAGACTGGCTAAAAATGATGGTCAAGATATATTTGTTAATATACAAATAAAAGCTTTATAACATCCATTAGTGGTTTTTGGTTATTGATCTGATTATTACACATGCAAACATTCAACTCACGTGCACTTTTTGTTTCCATTAGACTTCCACGAGATATTTATATTGACTTGGTACTCTGATTTGGTAGTGACATATCCACACTTCCATCCAGCAGAATGTCCCAGGAAGCCCAAAGCACAGGGAAGGGGGGACACCCTGGACAGGATGCTATTCCATTGTAGGATACACACACATACACGCTCACACACACACGGGGCAATTTAGAGACGCTATCTCACTTAATTTGCAGAAGGGGTCTGGACCATGTCTTATGGCACACACACTGAAACGCAGAATCATATGCTTAAGGGTAAATTTACACATACCAATTAATGGTGTAACTGAATTTGCCCTGAGGGGAAAAAAAACCATATGGAGAGAATGTACAAACTTCACACACGCAGAGCCAGAGGCAGGATTTGTGGCTGCAATGCTACACATTGAGCTGCCCTGAGATAGGGCCTCATTAAAACCATTAAAATATAATTTCTAAAATGGCTCTGGCAAAAACTGGCAAAGTTACTGTAAGAAATCACAAACAACTATATGGTATGAAAAGTATATTTTTGTTATTTTTTTATATGTAAAACAGCCTTGAACCAGTTTATAAATTAACCTGTGGCACAAAAATATCAATAACTTCATGAGCAAGCTGGTTACATATAATCAAACAAACTTTTTTTAAAAGTTAACATCATAAAGTTCATTCCCATAAGAAAGAGGGGCAGAGCTTTGACAAGATGAGCACTCACAGAACGGTGGAAGACCACTGGGTCACGCAGTGGATCATCAAATACCTCCAGCAGGAAACGGTAAGTGCCGAGCTGGCACTGTGCAGTGACACTATGTCCACACTACAGTGGGGAAACACATCTTCTGCATTGTGGCATGACGAGGAGATGAGAAGTCCAGCATGACTGTGCTCTGTGACACCGCTGGTTGAGGCACCCAATTAAATGTCCACCTCAAAACATCCATGTGTGTATGAGCCCAGCGCCAACCAATCGCTCCTCATTGTTATAAACAGACATTTATAGCTGTTCTCAGCTCAGGCAAGCAGAGGAATTCCAGTCAGGAAGCTCTGGGCTGTCAGGCGGGCTTGAACAGTCCTGTGCGCAGGGTACTAGTAGGATATTACTAGTAGGATATTATTCAATTATAAACCTAAAATTAGCCGCATCAAAAGCATTGGGGTAGTTTGCAAAGCTTACGGACTATTTACAAGTTAATAAAACTGTAACATACATTTAAATGAGTGTGCAAACTTTGAATTGAAATTCTCACGCCAGTCAGCTGGCCAAAGTTGGTGGCACTGGTGCAGGAGTAGCTGTTTTGGGAGAATCGGGGCTCGGAAATGCACGAGGACCCGACCCATCATGCACAGTCAGCCACTGAATTCTCATTGGGTTAAAGCAGGCAGTGATTGACAGGGCAATGGCATAGCTACAGAGCTGTGTCCTTTGGCACAAAACTGTGGCATTCAATCTCCTTCGAGATTCACACAAAATGAACCCAATACCTCTGCAAAAAAATAAATACCATTACCATCAGTTAATGTACATTCCGGTATTAGCAGATGACAGGTAAACGTTAAGCATGTCTAGCTGAGACATTACTACATCAACCAGTTATTAACAAACTGACCACTATTCATTAGGGCAGTGTTTCTCAACCTGGTGCTCAGGGACCCCCAGACAGTCCATTTTTTGCTTGCACCCAGCTCCCCCCCAGCAACAAAAACGTAGACTGCCTGCGGGTCCCTGCAGACCAGTTTCAGAAACACTGCATTAGGCAACTGGGTTTTTTTTTTTAACAGTCTGTTTAAATCTGAATGACATGAATACATAGACATCACAGTTTGAATGTTTACCCACGACTTGCAGTCCCATGACGAGGCTACAGCCACCATTCAGATTTATCTGTCCGAAACTGTAAACACAGCCTAAAAATTTGATTCAAATTAAACTCTCACTATTAAATTCTCTTTAAATACTGTTAAATACCGAAAATACACCCCATATTTTATATTTAAAAATCTAAAAATTTTACAGTGGAACCTATGATGTGCCCTAAATTTCTCTTCCATTAATCGGTCTCTTGCATTCATAAAATCTGTATCGAAATTTTACAAAAAAAAATAATTCCATCAATTTAAATAGCATGCATTAAAATAACATAAATTCTTACAAATTACCAATTAAAATCTCAAAGCAGCAGCAGAGTTTACAGTACAATTCAAAAGGGGACAACTATTACCCAACAATCTTATAAAATGTTTACATGCAAAAAAAAAAATAAATAAATAGAATGTAAATCAAACAATCCCTTTGAAACTATAGGAGCATTAAGAGGCGCAGAGTCCTCTTCTCTACGGGAAATGAGAGCTGGGTGGCTGTAAGACAGCAGCATCCCCCCTGTGGTCCAGCTCGTTCTGGAGTCGCGTTATATTAGACAGCTCCTCCAGCTCCTCGAACTGCCGGTCCGTCTTGTGGCTCACGAGGGAGCGGTAGAAGTGAACAGCGAAGACGATAAAGACCAGGGCGAACGGCACCATGATGGAGGTGGAGGTGATGGCGGCAACCACGCCTTCACTCATGGTACCGTTGTCCACGTTGGAGTGTGGTCTGACGGGCATGAATTTGACCCAGCAGAGCAGCACCACCTCAGCCAGGAAGAGCAGTGTGCCGATGACAGTGGAGAAGGCCCAGGCCATCTCAATGTGATGGTGCATGCGCTCGTGGGGCGACTCCTTCACCGAGTTCAGGTTGTGCACGTTGCTGACGGCCTCGATGTTGGGCAAGATGCACGTGCTCACCATCAGGGCAAAGAGGTGGATGGCCACCAGCACGGTGGTGCAGGCGCTGAAGGCGATCAGAAGCCCTGGGGGGTAGCTCTCGGGTTCCAACTGAACCTCCACCATGGCTACCTGAACATCCAGGGGAAACAGCACATGTGGCCCAGTATCACATATAATGCAGACCATAAATATTTATACAGTGACACTATTTTTGGTTGTGTGCACAATCACAACAGATTTGAAATGAAACAATATATATACAAAGTGCTAAATAGGGCTGTGTATCGACAAGAATCTGGTGATACGGTACCTATCTCATTATGCATTAGTATTTATCACAGTCTCTATAACGTCAAAGCACTACGTTTTGTGCAGTTTGAGCAAAGGCATAAACATTTGCATATCAGTAAAATAAATAAATAAATTGAAATAAAAGTGCTTACAGGATACATGACACAATTCTGCAAACGACATGGTTCTTGTGAATCTTCTTTGTTAAACCAAAGTGAACCCACACTTGAGCTCTGTTTGCCTGGGAGCCAGTCTAACACCAGACATCCACCAAAAGCGGTTGAGCTGCGTTCAAGTTGCAACAAGATTTTGCTCTGTCCTCTACACATCCTCAACCTGTCGGAAGCAGTTTGGAAGCGTTTCAGAAGCAGCGTGCCAATGACGTATATTTAGTTAACCTCCACGCTGTGCAGCTGCAAAAACAAGAATGGATCCCTGCTACAATGATATAATCTTCTAATGACTATTTTTTAGGGATTAATCTACAGACTTTTTAACGATTGGTCAATTAATCTAAACAATTAATTTTCCTCCAGAAAATCAGGTTTATAGTTTAAGTTAAATTAATTTTATTTTGACAAGAACATCGTTATTGCAGGGCTTTAGATCATCCCGGGTTGTTCCCCACCTTGCGCCCATAGCCTCCAGCCTCCATGACCCTGAATAGGACAAGCGGTTTCAGAAAATGGATGGATGGATGGATGGCTGTATAAACATATAGAGATGCTATATATCCCCCAAACCCATTATTTGCTTCATCCTCCCCTCCAGCTTTTCCTAATCCCTCATGGAACAAGTTACCAAGTTACCGAGATTTTTGCTCAAATCACCCCTTCGCAGGGGGTGTATGGCCATCTACTAGACAGCACCCTTCGAGGAAGAGAGATTCACCTTTGGTGGCATCCACGAATGGCATAAGAGATTACACTTCAGTCATGACTTCATACATACAGGCAGAGCAAGGTAAGTCAATGAGGATGTAAGTGTGTCCCAATACCACATTTTCTCCACGCATCTTTCTTCACTCACTCACTCATTCTGTCCTTTGTCAGTTTAATTAACTTTCAACTTCAGACAGCGAGGCATCAAGGGAGGGAGTAAAGGAGCCATCAAAAAAAAAACAGCTTTGGGACATAACCCTAGACACTTACCTGTCATTTCTAGTAAATACATGTTATCGCAGAGAGCTTAGCATGGCGGCTGGGAAAACACAAGAATCTTCATTTAGGAGAGCGCTACCTGATTGGCACGTTTAACAGCTATCAGAAGCAGCATCGGACAAAATAGACTGGGGTTGTATATAATGCAAGGCGACACGTAGAGCTTCTTCTGAACCGCACTGCAGTGCTTCTGGTAGAAATCACAGGCTTTGACTATAGAGTCCAGGCAATCAACATGGTGCAGTCACTTTCGGTAGAATTCTGGCCTAACGCTTTTGGATTCAGCCATCAGTGGTTACATTACTAGTGAGCCAAATGTACTAATGCTAATGTTAGCGGAGCACCCTTACGCTACCTCCTCTCTCGGATATGGTAAGATAAGATAAGATACCTTTATACCTTTTGGAGCACACCTATCAATGCCAAGTTCAGGATAAAACTGTAAAACAGTGGCACTTACAGATGGTAAGTTGAGGTAAGATATATAATAAAATAAAATATATAGCGATATGCACCCAAAATAAAGAAAAAAATGAAGAATCTTTCAGTTTATTTGGATGGGATCTGTGTCGGTGTCTGTTTTTGAAATAATTGGCTATGAGTTATCGGGCAGAAATGTCCTCATCAATGCATCACTAATCACGATACTCAAGCGTATCGATATTTTCTTACATCCCGAGTGCCAACTGTCAGCTTTAATTTAAAAAATTGGAATTAGTTTTGTAAACCTATAAGGGCACCTGATATAACCAAGAGGGAGAGGTTGGGGGGGGGGGGGTGTTCTTCTGTTACCATGGCAACTGATCACCAACTCAGGTACTCATATGATATACCAAACAAAACCCTGTTATCCACTACTGGACCGGTTCTTTGAGTTTTAGGGTCTTTCTCTACATCCATTTGTCTGATAAAGGTTTCTGGATCTTCGGCAGGCCTCAGTTCCACAAGCCGTCCAAAAGTAATGTAACTGGTGGATTCAAACTCTCCAGCACCACTCCCGGAAGCCTCCCGCAAACTGACAGCAGCTCCCTGATAGATTCTAGAAATCGGTCATTCTGCTGCTCAGCAGTGGTAAAATTCATCCTCTGGACATTTTACCCCTGCAATCCCACTTCACCTGGTCAGCAACACCCCCCCCCCCCCCAGCCAACTGTCATACTCTTTAGAAGGCATTATACTGCCATATATGGTAATTTCAACCACAAGTTCATTCCATTAATCGACTATTGAATTATTTTGATAATGTAAACTTGATTACAGGGGGCGACATGGTGGTGCAGTGGTTAGCACTGTGGCCTCACACCTCTGGGTTCGAGTCTCTGCCTGGGTTACATGTGTGTGGAGTTTGCATGTTCTCCCTGTGTCGTCGTGGGGTTTCCTCCGG
>JAODKF010000126.1:23989380-24005470 GCA_026779585.1 Mormyrus proboscirostris
GTGAGTGAATGGTAACAGTGTGTGAGTGTGCCCTGCGATGGACTGGCCCCCTGTCCAGGGTTGTTCCCTGCCTCGTGGCCATTGCTTCCGGGATAGGCTCCAGACCCCCCGCAACCCAATAGGATAAAGCGGGTTGGAAAATGAATGAACTTAATTATACACTATCAATGGAATACATAGAAAATGAAATCTCAAAACCAAAATGCTTTGTTGTTGTTGTTAAGCCAGTGCAGATTGTCCAAAAGGCCATCTAATGTACTCAACGGTACAGAAAAAAAAAACCACACAAAGGAAGCGCTACCTGATTGGCCGTTTTCACCGAGGTTCACTACTGATTCAATGGTGCGGAAATTTTGAACTATACCAATGTATTTTTCTCTAATACCGTCAAGAGGCTAAAGTCGGCTACTTAAAATCGCCAACTTCTTATTCCCAGGATTCGTGCCACCTTAAATAAGGGATGTTCTTTCGACTGAATCCCCAACTGATGACAATTTATCTTGTCAAGGCGTCTGTTAGAAAGCTCAATATACCTTAAGACACACCAACTATATAACCTGAGTCTGAAGATATTTTATTGCATTTTACTGGATTTGGGGTTTCATAAAAACAAACATTTGAGGTTGGAGACAAACAACATACAACTGGGGTTTCCGAAATTAACTTTCGGCAGTGTTTTGTTGGATAATGTCAAATCGCTAATCGGTTATCGCACTTTGGATATACGAGTTAAAATAATACAGATGTGCTTCTTCCATTCAGACAATCCACCCAATGCAGATGCAAGTGAAGCAGCATGTCAACCAGCTGCAGATGCATCACTGCCGAGCCGCAGTGCAATACGCGCATAAACACTGAAGATAAACAGAAGAACATCATTTTTAAACGAATATACAAAAGAACGCAGACGGGAGTGAATCATTTTTATCAGGTGCCGCCTACACTTCATAAAATTGTGAGGTTTTAAGTAGATTTGTGTAAAATATCAGCTTAAGCCCACTCAAGCCAAATATATTGCAAAAATACAACAGTTACCGCGTAGGTATACAGATATTTTCTTACGCACTCGTGACACGTTTTTTACATGCCATACATTTTGTTTCCTGATGCATCACGCAAAAGCTTAAAAAAATCTAAATTTACCTAATTACCTATCCTGTACTAAATGTTTGAAACCCCAAAAGCACACGAAACATAGCAAATCGTATTAAAACGTGCACTGGCCTTAGTTGCAGACACACCCCCGAGATTCAATACTTTAAAATGTCAGTACCACCAGGCTGCTGTCATCCAATAATGGTGACAAACACATCTGATGTTGTCACCGCGAGTCCTCCATAGAACTGCAGGCACCTGTAGGCTTCTTTTTAATGTTCAAAGAATTATAGATGCTTATGTAGATATGCATGTACAAAGTAGCTGTGGGACATTTACACCCGACTCAAACTGTAGAAAAGCACTGGGGACAGAGAAATTAGCTGGCATTTTAACTTTTGCAGAACGCAAATACATGCAATAAAAAGTGAAGTTGGCGGATAGCCGGGTCCGGACCGATGAAGACTCCGTTACACTTACCATTGCAAACCCAGAAAGAAGGGCTGAGGTTCGGCTGGACGCTTTCAGTTTTGCTCGGCTCAAGTAGAGCTTCCTCCAGGAAAGAGCTTGCTGCGAGTGCTCGTTAAGACTCATCGCGGAAACAGTCCGAACAACCGAGCTGGGCGCGTTACTGGACAGTCTTTCGTCCCTAGAATGAGAAATTAACGAAAGGCACCTTCGCCTTCACCACAGCCCGCACGCCCAAGATCGCTTCATCCGTTGTGCCGAGAACCGTAACAGAAAGCGAGCCACCCCGGCATTAACTTCCCATCGGTGCAACAATGGGGCGGTGAAAACCAAGCTGCACTTTTCTCAGGAAACTGCACCAGTGTTTACCCAGAAGCCACTGCGGCAGAGCGATGCACACTCTATCGACTCCAAGCCTTGTGCCCCAGCACTGCGTCTATGGTGGTTACAGGCTATAGGTGTGACCATTGTGTCAACTTAATGCAGTAAAGATCTTAGTAGCATAAAATGCAGGCAGATGTGAATCAGAAGTAATGATTTGTAATGAGTTTGCCATTGCATTTGTAGTGTTAATGAGACATAAATATATTTGGAATCATATGTCACGTAATCTTATATAATATCGACAGTATCGTGCAGTGTGTTTAGTGTATCTTATTCCGTAGTATTTTAAGTTCAAAAGCCAGTTTGCACCACAAATTTTGTTTCCTAGCTTGATCAACAGTGAACTGCAGAAATCAGTAACTGCCCCGGGTGATATTATTATTAGTAGTATTATTAGTATTATCATCATAGTGGTAGTAGTAGTAATATTATATTGCTTACTCAAGAACTTAAATTACAAGCCCCGACAAACTTCGCTCTTTATCATTAAACTTTGTTGACAACATCGAGGAATAATTCTGACTGGACACAAACATAAATCATTCATTAATTCTCCATAACTACTTGTCCTATAAGCTGGGGCGCGGGGACAGGAATATATGTATGAAGACAATACAATAATGAAAGGCATCGTCACTGCAAAAGATGAATAGTAATAGTAATAATGTGATTGCGGTACATTTCAACCTTATTGCATAACAGCAAAAACAGTAACATTAATAATCCACGCATCTTCCAACCATCTTCTTGTCCTAGAAAGGGACTGAAGGCACAGGCATCACTGGACACAAACCATGGAAACTCCAGGATGGGATGGCATTCAAACAAAATAATAATAACAATAATAATAATTTTCTTAAGTTTCGCAACAAATCAACATTTTTATCCTAAAGGTTTACAAACTTGTCAAGCTATTCATAGAGTTCCGAGTTAAACGACAAAAGGAGTGAAGCGTACAGACGATCACTCCTCTCCTCACTCATAACAGCTGCAGCGCGTGCGTGCAAGATGTTGCAGACTCGTGACCCAAAACGAAGCTTTAGTGTTTTTATGAACCTTTAAGTGCTCTTAAGAAAGACTCTGCTGGAACAATTCGTCAAAACAGGTTTCCTCGATTTGGGATATATGAAGAACGTAGGATTCAACTTCTGAATAAAGATGACGCATGACGTTTGTTAACAATGTTTTGATTCTTTCGGCCGTGACGTCAGCCAGTACTACACAAAAATGGTTCCTACTTAGTTTTGATTCGGAAAGCAAAGTGTTTTCTAACTTTAAATGTGTCATTTTCGAGACAATGAGGGGCTAAACTGGTAAAGTGGCGAGAGCTCCAAAAATGGAGGCGTGTGCTGAATCTGGACGCAAACTGGTGTGTAGCTTTACCCTATCCTTTTATAGCTAGCCTCGGAGAGGGACTTAAAGTAGGAGAAATCTGTATTGTCTGAAGCATTTCGGTATTAGAAACACCATTTTACGTATCATAGGGTTCACGCTGTGATGCGAAGCTACGCTTTGTTGCATAACGTTATATACAGTTTTTAGCGCATAGGATTTGATAGAATGGAAAATGTAATCGGGAGTCATTACAAAGAACCCGCCGATCAACACAATATTGTATTTAACATAAGAACATGCCCTTCTGGAAGCGTTGCTCTTAGATGTTTCGCACGTCGTATCCTGCTGTATAAGAAAATGACGAATTATGTAACCCATCAGCGTTGAATTGCGGTGTAATGTTCAATACTTATATTATTCATGAAGACTGCAGGGCCTTCCAAGTTTCATTTATTGAAATGTATTGCATGCGAAGGTGCGTTCTAACTTAACCTGCAGCTTTGTAAAAGGGGAAATGTGCTACGTTTAAATCTTGATTGTACGGAGATTCATAGTGGCACAGCATGTTGCAGTGTATAACAGTGTAAATGTACAAGTAAAATACATCGAGAGAAAAAGTATATTATGATTAAAATGTCCCATAATAGAATTATCTTTGAATTTAAAGTGCAAGTCATTTTAAGCTATTGTCAAAGATTTCTTACGCAAAAGTTCAATTTTTGATCTAGATTTATTCTTTATCTACATAAACAGCGCTCCATCTGTAGGAGAATGTACGACGAAAATGAAGATTTGTCCGATGTGGAGGAAATTGCAGATATCAGAGGTTTTAACTTGGAAGAGAAACTTGTAAGCGATTCATACAATAAAAACTACATCAGGGTGATGGATGGCAAAGGTAAATATATTTGCCCAGTTTCTTAGCTTAATTGCAGTAGGAACACCTATTGAAAATAAGTGCGACAATGCATAGCGAGACACCTCCAGTCATATTTTTCTCCGCTTGGGACACAGTATCAGGTGAAATTAATATATTGGTGTATGTAGTGTTGTTTAGCTTGTTGTCCCTTTTTTCTTGTTGCTTCTAACCCCTAATTCAAATAATTTTGTGAATTTTGCTGTAAAACTAAGGTCGTAGGCCAATTTAAATATTGACCGTGATTATGGCAAATTGTTGATCGTTACAATAAAAATAAATCCAAATAGATTGTACACTGCTTTAAAATATTCACGTTTCACGCTGTCATGATTTGTTTCGCAGATTTTACCTACGAATATGTGCAAAGAGAAGCTCTAAGAATTCCCCTTATTTTTAAAGCCAAAGATGGTTTGGGAATCAGGTAAACAAATTTAAAAATTTGCTCATAGTCTAAAATGGCAAATAAACGAATCCATAATGCATTTGTGCTCTGGGCTGCCATGTTTTTGCATGCGGAAAATGTATTATGCATATTCCCTTTACTATGTTCTTTACCCTAGAATGCCAGATCCAGATTTTACCGTCAGTGAAGTGAAAGGTCTGGTTGGTAAGTGTTTTTCTGCTGATTTTATCTTGAGCGTAAGTAATAATATGCCACCGTGCGCGTCACGATTTCACAGATAATTGTTATGCCGGCCTGTTTTAACGTTGGTGCTCCAAAAACTGTAGAAGGTCATTTCAGGGTTGCAGAGCTGTAGCATTTGTTTAAGTGCTGAGGCAAGGACCATACGAGCATATTCGAAACTAAAGGCGCGGGAGCGAACGGGGTCTCGTGGGCATCCCTGTTCTAACGGGCGGCGGCGCGGTCCGGGCTCGTGCGCGGCGATAACGGACGACGGTGTCTGCTGTACGGCGACAGGAGACGTTTCTGATGTTGGAAAAGTAGGCTTTTAACTCTGGATTATTTAATAATTTTCGTTAATGTCAGTTATTTTATTGTATACGGTGATAAAAGTAAGTATAAACACGACGTGAACCGTTTTGAAGCAAGTTCTTAAGACTCTACTGGCTCCGGACGGCCAGCTTGTCAGACCTGAGTCTTGCTCTTTACCGCAAGCTGTTTGTTTTTTCTGTATAACTATAACAAAACTTGACATGAAACGCACGAAAATAAGTGAATTTTCTTCAATTTTAAATTTATTTATCCCCCCCCCCGTGGACCAGAACGCTTCTACTAGATCAGTAATTTCTAAATACATTTTATAGGTTTGCTAAGGAATATTAAGTAAGGAAAGTTGACTATATCAGGTTATAGTCTATCATTACATCTAGCTAATTAAAATTTTTAAGTACTTGATTATAATTTCAGGATTTTGTCTTGGTTTCCAATCTCTGAAAGGTAGCTTCATAGGGAAAGTCCTTAAGTAAGAAGACTTAGTCTGACACCAACTAATCTGTGTGGCTGGTTAAATGATATAATTAATGCAGTGACTGGCAGTGAGCCAAAGCTGTTGCTGTACTGTGTGTTGTTGTGAAGTTGACCTCATATCAATGAAAATTGCTGTCAGTCATTATGAACTGAGACCAGATAGTGTCGTTTTATCTGATTGACTGCACAGTGTGGTGGCATTTAAATGAATATTTTATGCTCCATTTGAATAATAGTAATAGTAGACAGCTAACCAAAGTTTCAAGTGTTTATACACAACTGACTTTACCTGACTAACCTGCACATGACTAATTAGAGATGCCATCTCAGAAATTGCTGAGATCACCTATCAGTTTGTCAGTCTGTCTGCTCCCACATCCTGTTGAGATGTGGGCGAATGGCTGTTTGAATGGAAACTGTGGCGTGTTTTGTGCCACGTGTTAGGCAGCCATGTGGGCTGTCACAGTTTGAATTCATGCCTCGCGCAACCTGGGGCTTGGTCACTCCAGCGGTCTGCTCTCAGGAGCTGTCTAAGTGGAGCACCCGGCACCATAACAAGAGTGCATACTTCTGGTCTTCTGAGGCCAGAGTGCTGCATGTTTCTTTGATCTTCATTACGTTATTACATTAATACACACAGTAATTTGTACATTAGTACAAACATTAGTGCCTTATTTAGACTATTTAGGGTCCATATAGATATTTCATTGAAGCAATTTGATGAGTACAATGGCTCTGGAGAAATAAAGCTGTTTACCTGGTGCACTACAGAACAGTTACAGTGTCCCTGTCACTGTAAGAAATTAAATATTAAAATCTTTCTTGGAAGACAGAATTCACTTAATTTGGGTAGTTCCTTCTTTTTGGGTATAGCTTTCCGGATTTCATAGGATGTGGATATTAAAGCATGAATGCAATATGTATAATAAGAGTAAAGATTTATACATCATTCTTGTGTTCTTCATGGATGCATGTGTGTGTGTCCTTGAGTTGCACCCTAAAAAGCAGAAGTCTTTCCCCCGTTCATAGGCTCTAGTGTCTTGGTGATGCACTGAAGATATTTGCTTTTTTTGTTATTTGGAAATGAGGAGTATTATGTTGTAGCTTCTATGACATGATACAGGTATACAAGATTCTAACAGGTCTGGATGCTGTTCAGCCAAATAGTTACTTCAATATTAGTTTAAAAATTAGAACTCGTGGCCATTCGTGGAAATTAACTGGAGAACATTTTAAAATGGATTTGAGAAAGCACTTCTTTACACAGCATGTAGATAGAGTATGGAATAGTCTCCCTGTTAGTGTAGTACAAGTTAAAACCTTGGTTTCCTTTAAATCAGAGAGAGATAAGATTTTGACAACCCTGAGCTATTGGTTGCATTCTCCCCAAATGAGCTTGATAGGCCGAATGGGCTCCTCTTTTTTGTAAATTTCTTATATTCTTATGTTCTTATGATATATCAACATACCATTTATGTTTTCAGGAGTCATAGGGTGAATAACATGTCAATGTTTGTCAATGGCCAACAAACTCTACTGTTTACTTTTGATCAAAGATTGTGTCCATAGTGTACCAAAGCAACATCATCCTATATTGTTAGCAAATGTGTGCATGGTGGATATTTTATCTTTGTTTTATTACTAAGTGTGGGGAAATGCATGCATCTCCATTCTGTTTTCAGTTTACTCATTTTTACATTTCACACCATTCCACTTGCTCTGTGGTGAATCTGTTGGTTGTTTTGTATGTCATGTAAAAAAAGAAAAAGGAAAAATTTATCTGTACTTAATGTTGTTTTGAATATTTATTATTGGGTCGATAGCCAAAGTACATTTAAAGCCATTTAAAAAGTGATAAAATGAGAACCAGGCTAATATGGGTTTTGTTTGCCATCTAGTGGCAGCCTCTGGTCACTGTTGGGTATTTCTATTGTTGCACCGGAGTCTTTACTGTAAAACGTCAAGCTATTTTAGAATTGACCATCCATCCATGTGCTGTACTTGCTTGTCCTATTCAGGGTCGTCGTGGTGGTGGGGCAGGGGGGTTTGGAGCTCACAAAAGATGTGCCGACGTGCAGCCTGTTGCAGTCTGAAATTTCTCTTTGTGGAATTAATAAAGTTCATTTTATCTTAAAGCAGAGAAAATAACCCAAGATGGAGTGCCAACCCATCTCAGAGTACACTCACACACTTTTCACTCACACTTGCACACATACAGGCTTAAAATTGACCATATTGTATTCATATAGAAATGACATTAATCATTTACAGAAATTATTATATTCATCTATAATTGTGCAGTACCTGTGTTTGCTTTTTTCTGTCTGACAATTGGTACTATTATTTATCTCTGAATTAATGCTCGCTGTGTGTTTCTATGCACTGTTACGTGTTGTGTTTTTGGTGCTAACCCACAAATGCCTGTTTTCGTGAATGCATGCACTCTGTCCATGCAGGCAGTCGACGGGCAGTGGATGTGATGGATGTGAGCACCCAGAAGGGCTCCGAGATGAGCCTGGCTCAGTTTGTCCGCTACTATGAAACACCGGAGGCAGAGCGGGACAAACTGTTCAACGTCATCAGCCTCGAGTTCAGCCACACCAAGCTTGAGAACCTTATTAAGAGGCCAATTGTGGTACAGTGGCTCCGTCCTACAGGGCAGAGGGAGGATTGTTGCAGCTGGCCAGTGCTGCAATCAGAAAATTATTGTCCTGGAAGGTGAAATCCTAGATATTTTTGTTCCAGTCAGGCACTGAATTTTCTGATTGAATCAGTTTGATCACTTGAAACATGCTGAGATCTTAGTAGAGTAATGAGTGCCTGAAAACTTTCTGGATTTGGACTTGCAGGACCATAATTGAATAATTATTTAAGATTTTAGGGAGCCAATGGGTTTGAGCCACCAGAGATCAATCAAGTTCAGTCAAGGACTGAAGGAGAGAGAATTTGACCAGTCAACTGAACAGTACTGTGCAAAAGTAAAAAAAACGGAGGCAACAATACATAAAACTGGGAGATGTTCAACTGCATATAGCCCAGGACATAGGCTCTTCTTCCTGTATTTACTTTCTTGCTTCTGCCACAGACACATCTGACCAATATGCAGAATGCACATTCTCATGTGGTTTGCAGTGATGCATTGTTGCTTCACTTGGATTTTTCTCTGTGTGAAAGTAAACTGAAGGAAGAAGAAAATGCTGCAAGTTTACAAACTCATCAACTGATTTGAGCCAGAGAAACTGAACTACAGGTGTGAAAATGCCCTAAGTTAATAATTTGACCCAGTTCACCTCTTTCCTGTGTTTCAGGTGGACATGGTGGATTGGGTAGATAATGTGTGGCCTCCCCACCTGAAAGAAAAGCAAACTGAGGCCACAAATATCATATCAGAGATGAAGTACCCCAAAGTCCAGAAGTAAGTGTCAGATTGTGTTAAAGACGGCTGGTCATTTCTATGTCACTGAGGTTAAAATGGCATTGTTTTGTGATCTGTAGCAATGGAGTGCACAGAATTCTTAACACAAGCTGTAATTTCTTGGTTTGAGAGATGATTTTCAGTAGTAATAGTCAGAGAGTATACACCAATGAGCTGAAACACCATGACCACTTCCATGTAAAGTGAATAATGTTGATTACCTTGTAAAAACTGGGTGAAGGTGGTGTGAGGAGAGAAAAACCACAAAACATCAACAGAATGTTGGGAGGCCAGGACTCATCGATGTGGGATGTGAATCAAGGCTATCCCCTTGAGGCAAGGACCATACGAGCATATTCCAAACTAAAGGGGTAGAAGGGCTACTGTGACATACATAGCAGATAATGTTTATGGTGATCACAGGAGTAATATGTCATGACACACAGGGCATCAAGCCTGTTGTGTATGGAGCTACATAGCCACAGGCCAGTCAGAGTGTCCATGTGGACCCCTGTTCACCATGTAAAGTGCCATCCTATGGGCACATAAGTGTTGGAACTTGACTTAGAAGAGGGTCACCTTGTCTGATGAATCTCGTTTTCTGTTCCATCATGAGGATGGCTGTGGAGGTGTCGAGCATCTGTTGGATGTGTTAGACCAACAAGTCTGATCCACGGCTCTGTAGCCCCATACACAGTAGGACTTCATGCACTGTGTGTTGTGATGCTTTATTCCTGTCATCAAAATTATCTGTCACTTGTGCCACAGTAGCCCTTCTTTTGGTCTGTACTACACAGGATAACCTTCGTTTACATCTCACATCAATCTGTCCTGGCTGTCCGTCATGTTTTCTTTTCACAGTTTCTTCCCCTCCTCAGATCACTGTCAGTAGGTATTCACCATGGCTAAGTGTGGGCACCCCACAAACCGTGCTGTTTCGAAGATGATATGGCCCTTGTCAAAGTCATTCAGATCTTTACCCCCGCCTATTGCTTCTGCACCCAACATATCATCTACGAGTATTCAGCTTTATCTTACTGTCTAATACAGGGGTGGGCAATCTTATCCGCAAAGGGCCGGTGTGTGAGCAGGTTTTTGGGATAATCTATAGGTCAGCTGTTCAAACCCAGGTGTGAGGGTTAGGGTGTTGCAGCGAAAACCCGCATACACACCGGCCCTTTGCGGATAAGATTGCCCACCCCGGTCTAATATATCCCAGATCACGACAAGCACCAATTTTACAAGATAGTCAACATTATTCACTTTACATGGGTATGATTATAATGTTTTGGCTCATTGTTGTGTATGCAGAGTATGTGTAATACGAAAGCTATAAAATTTTTAAAAGAACTGATGCTTAGTTGATTTAAAATTTGGTTGCATCTGAGTTGTGTATAGAATGTGCAAAATAAAAATAATCATGGTTTCAAATTTACTTTGTTATGGTGGATGGTCTTCAGTTTCCAAAGTCAATGTTTTCTTTAATAGATAATAGTAAGTTCATTTTGACCAATCTAAGTGGAAATAGAGGGATGAAATGAGACTGGCAAGTGTAACAACAAGGTCTAAAAAAAAGGCTTGCTTGAAGATCTTGACCCTAGAGGATTTGTACATTTTTTTGGGATTAACTGGTGGCTGTAATTAATAATTAAAAAAAAGTAGATGTCCTGTTTAGGTTCCTGTGATGTGTGACTTACAGAAAGATAAGTCAACTGTTGGAAGAGTGGTAATGGGAGGATAATGAGATGTAAAGAGACATGATTGTGCATGGTGGCAGGGGGCTGGTGGTGGATATGGGCTTTCTCAGTTCTGTGCTGCTGTGTTGGCACCCCGGAGAGTTGTTCTTTATGATTTGTGCTGACAGGTGGGTCTGAGCATGGGGGGGATTGTTTCCCTGAGGATAGATGCTATCCCAGCAGCTTGATTAATGAGCAGAGGGCTCTCTGACTCACCATGGGGCCACTACTCTGATCTGTCCCAGCAATGTCAACCAGAGAGACCGATCAGTGCCGGCTGGAAAGGATTCGCTACAAATTAGTAAGCATTGATGTCTGCCAGTGCCCACGCTACCTACAACTACAAAGCCTGAAAACAGCATTCTGCCATTTTCCAGCCGGCAGTTTTGAGCTGTATGTAATTGTGCAAAAGTCTCCCATGAATTAGGGTCTTACTGAGAATAAAGTAAGAGCGGGTTGGCCTCCTCTCCATTTACTGTCAGCACTTTATTAGTTTTTAATTTCTTGTTTTTCTGGCTGACTATGTGGTTATAGTGTAGCAGTCCGAAAGCATATGCTACTTCCTAACTGGGCTGCAAAGAGGTTTGATTGTACCAGTTTTCCGCAGTGCAGTATAGTCTTACAGCATGTTTTGGATGGTCTGAGCTTTCAACCAGAGCTGAGTAAGGTCTTTAAACTCAAACTTTGAAAAGAAATGTTATGTATTTGTTCACATTTATTTTGGCTGGCAATATCAGACATCTTTTTCCACCACATGCATGGTGATGCAGCAGCAGTTCACATTGCTGTCTTCTGCTACCATCCATGGCTCCTGCTGGTTGCTAGGCAGCAGGGCTTCTACATAGTGGAAGCCAGTTCCACACAGGCTGCAGCAGCCTCTCTATGGAGCCCCATCAGCCAATCAGCTGCCTTCATGAAGGAACGCAACCATAGCCACTTGGTCCTCCTCTCTCCCTCTCTTGCTCTGTTTCACTCTCTCTCTCGCCTTTACTTACTCTCTCTCTCTCTCGCTCATGCTTATTTGCTCCCTCTCTCTCGCTCTCTCTCACTCTCTCTCTGTCTCGCTCTCACTCTCTCTCACTTTCTCATTCTCTCACTTTCTCCTGCTCTCTTTCCCTGCCTCTCTCCCTCATTTCCTCAATGAAGCTCTCCAGGAAGGGAGAGGGGTGGCAAAAAAACCAAAGTCTCTGCTGTGCAGCCACCCATGCCATGGGCCCTGGATGTGCGCTGGCTGGCTCTGAGGGGAATGAGAAGCCATCTGGTAGGTTGCCCTGCTATTGGTATCCATAACCTGGCTAAAGGTGTGCAACAGGAGCTCACAGGTGTGTTTTTGTGCGTGCTGTACATGCCTCATGGCACGTCAGCCATCGTGAGACATCATCAGACATCTTCCTGCTTGCAGAGTTTGGCTGGCTGGCTACTTGCCTGCCTGGGAGGCTTGGTGTGCAGAGGCAGCGTGCTGACTGAGGGAAAGGCGGGGTCAGTGCATGTTAGTGTCACCTGGCACATACCATGTGGTTTGGTCCAGCCATCAGGCTCTGATGTCCTGTATACTTGGTACATGCTGGTCAGGTGCCCACTTCCTCATGACAATCTGGTTGACTACTATGTAATATATGTATAGAATATGTCTTGTATTGTGTTTTTTGTTGTTTATTGTCTTTGCACTGAGAAACTTTCATCATATGTATATCATATCAAAAGTATGCTTATACCTTATTTTTGTTATTTCGGTACTCAAGGTCACAGTATTGTCAGTCTCTTTGTAACTGTCACCACACACAGACTTATGGGTTATTAATTGTACTGGAATATATGTCGAAGTTGGCACAACATGACAGGTCTCACGGCTTAACAGGAAGAAAGGCTTGGTAAGGTGCCGGACCTGTGTGGATGTGGATGTTGGATGAGGACAGGTGGTGAGGTCGAATGATCTCATCTGTGTTCACAGACTGCTGCTGATGCGAGCTGTGGGAAGACAGGTGACCATTTAGTTCTCTTTTTAGCCAGCAATCTTTTTTTTAAAAAAAAAAAAAAACCCAAGGCTAACAGGCCAAAAATGCAAAATGTGGTGAATTGGCAGGGGGACTGTTCTTTTTATGAATATTTATTGTTATCCCTTGACTTTTGGTGTTTTTGGAGCAACGTGATGTAACTTACCTGTTTTCTGTGTTGAGCGCACCTGCATTGTAAAATAAGGTCACTGTTTAAACAATGACAGTATTCAGGATCCCACCACTGGGTTTTGTGTCATCATAGCATGTTAGATGATCCACAGAAATTTGTCATCGATGTGCCGCATTTTGTTTTCTGCACCCGATGAGCTGTTCCTTTAGTTGAGCAGGGTCTGGTCCATTTTCTTTTTATGGCAGATTGTCTTACAAGTACTCTGTTCCGAAGAATCGTTGGATGATTAATTTATCACTTTGAAGTCATTCTGCAGAGGATTCCAAAAATGGAAAAGCATACTGTTGTGTCCCACTTATCCCATTGTAAACAAAACAGTGAATCTATTTAGCTGTTCCTTTCTATTTTTTCCTCCATGCTGCAGCATGGCAAATAATTAAGCAGGGCTCTTGCAAATGGTTCGGATTTCACTACTGTGGAACAAATGGAATTTTCACCACATCTCCATGTTCTACACTGTGTCTCATGCCTGATTATCAGGGCTCACTGCTATAAATCGCACTGGTTAATTTGACAGCTTAATGCCTTAAGTGCAGCTTGCTTTTTCGAAAAGAGCAGTACCTCTTGGTCTTGCAGACATGGCTAAAGTGGCTCTTCAAGTTAAAAATGGGTAGGCCGATAAGTTGGGAGGTATACCTGCTGTGTCCAGGCATGAGTGACAGCCACTGAGCTACCGCTTGCTGATACAGTCTCCCCCTCCCTCAGGTACTGCCTGATGAGCGTAAAGGGCTGCTACACTGACTTCCACATCGACTTTGGGGGCACATCTGTATGGTACCACGTCCACAAGGGAAGGAAGGTACGATCGTCTCCCCAGCTCCCACCCTTCACAAAAACCTGTTTTTTGCTATTACTCAAGGATTCATGAGGATGAAGCTACTGTGTTGCTCATTTCTGTCTAAGAAACAGCTTCCACATAACTCATCTTACACCTCAAAGCCTGGCGGCCTCTTCAGAATACATTCCAGTCATAAATAGTTTTTGAAAAATTAGTAACAATGAGACTGAGAAATACGAACACCCACTGGAAATGCAGTTGTCGTGTTTGTAGTACTTGGAGTCTTTTTTTGTTCTGTGCTTGTCACAGATACATACTGCTGCAGGGGTTCTGTGATCACACTGAAGACAGGACAGAAAATGTTGTTCATGTTAATAAGAGCAGTTTCTTCTCTCCTTGACCTGGCTTCTTTAATAAAGAGAGATATGGAGCATACAGAGTGTAGACTGCTGCATGCATCTCAGCAGTGTTTTGGGATGTACAACTATGATCTGTTTTCACTGTGTTTGTAGATATAAAATCTTGACTTGTAAGAAAAAATACTTTAGTTAAATGTATGTGAATATAGGGTCTATTAGTTCAACGTTCTAGCTGAAGGACGTGCTTATCAGAGGTTGCAAGAAGTTAAAAGCCTAATGTATTGTACCAAAATCGTTAAGAGCATGGGCCTTGGAGGTTACTGGTTCAAATCCCATGAGCTCTGCTGAAGCTTCATTGAGCAGGGTATTTGACCTGAAAACTCAAGTCAAAAAATTGAGACCACAGCAATTTTTTGTTTCACTCAATTCTCAATTTATGGGTGTATGTCTGTGAGTAATACTGTGTGTGTGTGTGTGTGTGTATATATTTATTTATTTGCAGCCTGGTTCACCTCTGTTTCTCGTTAATGAAAGGCATCATCCTTGCCTTGTGGGACTACAGTCCTGCTTCTAGGAGCTTGATATAAACTGTCCTAGCAGTGTACTTCACACCTACCCTTAATGTTTCACATGCCTTTTAAAGGTCGTTTAATGTCATCCTACGATTTATGAGAAACTGTTTGATAACTTAACAGTCATCTCTGGCATTGGAAAGTTGCTTACATCCTTTACCTGGCTGGTTGTTCTTAGTGTCTCCTACTTCACCTTCTTGTATAATGCTGTCTTAGAAATTTTGAACTGGGAAGCAACCTGCTGCTCTGCGTAGCCTTCTGCCAGCAGAACCAGAATTAAACTAGGATTTAAAATGCAGATTTTTTTAAAAATATATAGAGTGGTTTCTTAATTCTTTTCCATGGCTGTATATGGGGGAAAATATAACTAGGTTTATCAATGCATCAGCTAAGTAACACAAAAAGTAAAAATAAAATCATAGTGTGGGGCTACAAGAACTATCTTGCATAAATTAACATCTATTTTATCTGTGTTTTCCTACCTAAACGTGCAAATGAGTGCAGGGCCCTCCCCAGGGAAGCATTATCCACTCCCAGAGAGTTAATTTACATGGTGCTGTGAGTGGAGAGTAGGTGGAGGTGGGGGCTTCATCATTTTCCGTCACTTAGCCCCATCTGCCCATATGACTGCCACTTATTAGCCTCCCTTTATCACCAAGCCTGTGCTGTAACAGATAAGTCACGTGGAAAGTGTTCCAGTTTGTGTGTCCCCCCACCCCCCTCCTACAGCCATCGCCAGGTTTAATCTCAGCCTGCTGGAGGGGGTGGATACACACATCTGTTCACTGTATGCATTGTCGCAAAGCCTCTGTGACTGCAGCATCAGCAAAAGCTGTGTATATGCAGCTACACCCGGGGGGGTTGGGAGTATGGAAAATGGGATTTGTTTCCCATACTGCCCTCTTGTAAGCGTTGTAGTGTGCGTGTGTGAGAGGATGCTGTGATCCACTTAATTGATTTAGTTGGGTGGAGTAATGGGCAATACTTACAGCAGGGATGGGCAATCTTATCCACAAAGGGCCGGTGTGTATGCAGGTTTTTGGGATAGGTCAGCTGTTCAAACCCAGGTGTGAGGACTCTTCAGCCAATCAGTCTTCTAATTAGTAATCTAATTAGGGAGTAACAGTGAAAACCCATATGCACACCTGCCCTTTGCGGATAAGATTTCCCACCCCTGACTTAGTCTGATCATGCAGATGAAGGATTATGGTGTTGTAAAGTTGCTCTTGTCAAAAGGCTAACATTACGGCTTTTTTAGGTGTTAGAAAATGGGTCTTTGCTCTTAAAATAGTGTATGTAAAAGCACATTGTTGCAAGTGCAAGAAGACTTCATACTTGTTTCCAGCAAAACTAAATCTAGGAAACTACAACCAAGGTGGTTTACTAAGGAAATTAAGAATAAAGTCAGGAGGA